>JAECUM010037174.1:0-11343 GCA_016617855.1 Megalonaias nervosa
ATAATAATAATAATAATAATAAACAAAATAGGCCACCACAGGCACATCAACACTTCCAGCGTTGGATTTATGTTTTAAAATGCCGTTAAAGTTTGTTCAGAAGTTTACTCATTAGGACTCGAAATTCTATGATTATTTGGGATTAATTTCGCAATACCGCAAGTTCTTTTTACATTTTTCACTTTGTATTCTAGGCAAACAAATTATTTTGCTGAATTTTACAAAACTTGTTGGTTCTTACTCTTTTCTGTTACTTATTTTAAGACCATAGAGTTGTAATAAAATCTCAGTGTTTCACACACACACACACACACACACACACACACACACACACACACACACACACACATACATTGATAGACATATACACATGTCTAATCGCTCTTTGTCACACATCATGAATAATAATAATAATAATAATAATAATAATAATAATAATAATAATAATGATAATAATAAATGCCATCCACCCAATTCTTGAGCTTAGTATAGAATTTATAAAAGTTAAAATCTATAAACATTTTAACACAGATTTACCCATGTCCTCAAAACGCATCAAAGCGTACCTTAATGTTAGTCTCCCATTGGCAATTACAATGACGCATAATAATGAATTTAAAAAAATGGCGCCCTACATTTATTTATTCCCTCATTCCACTGGTAAAATTATCGCGATTATCAACATTGTAATGGGGATGGTAGTAGTTTTCTTTCAAATAAAGGAGGGTAAGGGAAGGTAAGGACATTAAAGAGTGAGTAGAAATGTAATTTTATTTATAATGGGGATTATGTGGTGTTAAAGGGCTAGGGAAGGAATTGTTATTGATAATGGATTTAAATTCTATTTTTATTTACTTATTCTTTTACATACTACTCTGTATGAATGGGATATTGTAGTTTTGTATAAAACTGGAGATTAGGGGTGGGTGGGGCGTAATAGATGGGGTAGAGTTTTTTCTTTATTTATAAAAGGGATTTTGTGGTGGTAAGGTACTAGGAAAGATACTGATATTGATAATTGTGGTGGTAAGGTACTAGGAAAGATACTGATATTGATAATTGTGGTGGTAAGTTACTAGGAAAGATACTGATATTGATAATTGTGGTGGAAAGGTACTAGGAAAGATACTGATATTGATAATTGTGCTGGTAAGGTACTAGGAAAGATACTGATATTGATAATTGTGGTGGTAAGATACTAGGAAAGATACTGATATTGATAATTGTGGTGGTAAGGTACTAGGAAAGATACTGATATTGATAATTGTGGTGGTAAGGTACTAGGAAAGATACTGATATTGATAATTGTGGTGGTAAGATACTAGGAAAGATACTGATATTGATAATTAATTAAATTCATCTTTTATATCTTTTCTTTTACATCCTACCATGCCTTGATGGGATGGTAGTTTTGTTTTAAATAGCTAAGAAGGGGCAGGTAGGGGCATTATTATTGGGGGGGTAGAGATTATATTACTTTATGTAAAAATAGGGTAATAGGAATGGTAAGGGGCTGGGGTGCTAGTTTTCCTTCTAAGGGATTTACAATTTGTTATACTTCTTTTTATATCCTACCCTGTGTGAATGGGAGTTTAGTTTTATTTGAAATAGGAGAGTAGTTAGGAGGGTGGGGTATACACATTATACATGTGGGAATACACATTATACATGGAGGTAGAAATGTTTACTTTATTTTTTAAGGGGGGATCATGGGAAAGGTCTAGTGGAGATAGAAAAGTTAGTTTTGTTTATAATGGATTTAAATTCTATTTTATACCTCTTATTTTGCATTCTATTTCATGTGTGTGTGTGTGTGTGTGTGTGTGTGTGTGTGTGTGTGTGTTCCCTCCAAAAGGTATGGAAGTTACAGAGGGATAGGAGATTTGCTATATTTTTAATCAATCAGTGGTATAGGGATAGAGAATGTATTTATTTATAATGGTTATAAATTATTATATTTTTATACCGCTACATTTTTGGGATCGGTAGATGACTGAATGTGGACCATTTAAAAAGACATGTCAAATAGTTAGTTTAGTTTTGTCATTACATTTCTTGTTATAGGTCGGAGAACCCTACACATGATAACCCTATATTTATATCAGTTAGAAGGTTGACAAACACTAATGTATTACATTTCCATCCAAAACAGAACCAACATGTTACAACAGACAGACTCTTTCTGTGGAAAAAAAACTACGATACGCCATTTCAATATACTTTTATGTCAAGATATTTATCAAGTAAAACATCATACATTTCTGTTCGAGGGCAGACAAACTCGCATTTCCAGTCAAACACATTTAACATGTTTCACTATTACAGACAGACTCATCCTGTGGTGAAAAACCCAATTAACCCATTTTTACATACATACATACATACATACATACATACATACATATATATATATATATATATATATATATATATATATATATATATATATATGCTGCTCTATATATATATATACTATATATATATATATATATATATATATATATATATATAATGATATTCTCGTGATTTCGGTTGATTATCTACTGCATATATATTGATTTTATAAAGGAATTAGTTACGCAGCATTCTCATTCAACATTTATCAGTCATGTGAGAGCCATGGGAGGGATTTTCATTTATTCATAATTCTATCATTGAAATTGCACAGCTGAAGAATGTATTCTAAACAGTCAGTACCTTACTGGATTATTGTGAAATTGTTCAAGGACTTGGATGTTTATTAATTTCGTTATCATACCGTGAAACATTCAAGAACATTTGTGACATTCAAATTTCATTGGATTTACCTTGCACAAGTAAAACCTTTTTTATATTAGAAACGTGATTCTGTCTGTCTGTCTGTGTGTGTGTGTGTGTGTGTGTGTGTGTGTGTGTGTGTGTGTAACCCGTTGTAGAGAGTCTACGTTTTTATTCCTTTTCCTTCTTCCAAACTTGCTTAATGAAACCTGACAATACGGGGATCCAAAAAGCTCATACTGGTATTGATCCAAATATACTGCAACAGGGAATGACAATTCGTGCAGGAATTGCAATCAATTTAAATGGGCTCTTCAAGACATATGGTATTAACCGCGTCATTTTATATCACTGCCAATCCATTTTGAAGTTCACAGTTATCTGATGGTTGAAACAAATTTCCTTGTTTACTCTCTCTCCACGATGTTACGAAGTTGTACCTTTATTATCGCTATGCTTGACTGTTAAAAGTTAAAGGATCGAAGTAAATATTTATTCAAAGGTAACCGATCGTATCAGTTTGCACACAGTTATTACCTTTTCTGCTTGATATTTAGATGTAAACATGCTGTCACTATATGCGTTGTCATGTATGCATACTTCATCATCGTGAAGTTTCCACACCTCAGCAATGAAATCATCTCTTTACAATAGTGACTTTGTCTAAAATCCAAAGTTGTTTGCCTACTCTAATTTATTTTTTCATTGCTTTGTTTATTTACATCGTATTTATATATTTATATAGTCAGAGAGATGGTTGAGTAAAGTAGGTAACTGAATACGAATAGTGAAATACCTGACCTGCTCTGTGCGACGAAAGATAACAAACAAGGACCTATAATGCCCAGGTTAACAAAAGAGGCATTTTTATATTCGCTAGCTCGGTGCTCAAGGACAAGGGAATCCTAAGCGCCTAATAGAAATCTACATATTGTGTTGCTTTCTACTATGTTTAATGATACATTCTCTGTGATAGCAAATAATAACAAGACAACATTATATCTTCCTCTTCTTTTTCCCATAACTTAGTAAACTGAAAGTGTTGTATCCTACACCGTTCTACCATTTTTTCCTTATAGTCGATACTGGGCACCTAAATCTGAAGAATACTATAGATAAATTAATTTTTTTTTAAATTCATCTGAATGGTATGAATAACAAAATGTCATATATATTTACATATCTGATCCATGTTTACAATGTGCCTGAAAATAAAACACAAATAAATAACAAATGACGGAACAAAATGGAACACCGCTGTGAGATTTTCAAAAGTAACAACACAATTTTGAAGGACAAATTGCAGTCAGAATTCGTCAACTTTTGCAAGAGCACGAGTTTTCCGATCGAAATTTTCGTTTTCCGGTTGACACTTTTCATCCGTATGCTCATGAGGATTTACAAAGCCGTTGCTATAGAGAGAGGAAGCAGCCGTTACTACCGATAATTGTGATGATGTCATTTGTGATACTGGTCTTGATGCTCCGATTCCTGCCATTTGAGTTACGCTGGACGTAAACCTCCCTTTGGAGCCCCTGAATATATCGGATCGTATGTTTCCAATGTCAACCATCTGAGGTCTCTTTGTGAAAGTGTCATGGCCGGATTTCATGTTAGCGAATTTCACCTTTGTTGCTGCTTTCTGCCACTGTTCAGCCGATTTTGATGAAGATACGAGAACAACACGTGGTTTCTTGCTATTGCCGCCGTCTTTATTGATGGTACTCTTAGAACCAACATTTCCCATCGACTGCAGCCATTAGTCAGTCATCTGATTTGATGATGGTACCTACAGAATTTAAATAATTTTTTTTAAAAAAAAGCAAGTCATGTCGACCCTGTTTTGTAGACGTTTTCAAGTACCAAACTCAAGCCCTAGTTCGAAACCGCCAGTAAATAAATGATAATTTTTGTATTAATTTGTCATTCAAAATTTAACTGAAGGGAGAAGAAGACTCAGAATTAAGAAAATCAATAGGGCTCGGTCAGTCTGACTATGCGCAATATACGGTTGCTTTGTTGCATGCATGTAAAGTCGGACTTCTTCGAATGTACGAAATAGGACAGTAATAAACCGGGCACAGACGATGTAAATAAAGTAGTGTCCCGACAATATTGGACTGTCGTTCGCTTCCTGATGCAAGCCGAATCATGTTGCAATAACAGGATGGTGTACACGTCTCTAATGAAGATTTTTTTTATAAAAAAAAATGAACTCGACAAGTATCGATTTTTATCTATGAAAACATGTCCCAGTTCCGCTTCCACACTTCCAGTGCACAGTGAGAGTGTCCCTGGTTGGGGTTGGGGGGGGGAGGAGGTGGGTAACACAAACTAACTATAATTTGCTCCAAACAGATTGTTCAACGGACTTCATTCTTCAGTCAGACATGGACTTTAAAGTGTTTCCGCAAGTACATCGGACACTTTATAGGGTCAGCTCAAAGATTTGTGCCATTTTCAATAGATGACGCTGTTAATGTTAAATAAAATTAATGGTGATACTTCAATGTGCAATGTTTTATAAATTTAATCAATCTGAATTTGAATTTGTTTCATCTGTCCGATTCAAAAATGTCGAAAAGTCGTGAAATTAATATTAGGTTAAAAACAAATAGACCGAAAATTGTGAGCATTGAAGGTCAAACTCTGACGTACGTAGGGTGTCTTCGTCAAAAATAGGTAATAACCACGCGTAAGCTTGGTCACATGACTCCTCAAGGTGATAGTCTGTGATGCTTTCACCTTCATTTGTGATAATAAATGGCGATTTACTGCTTTCTCCTATGGGGTGCAATCATTTTAATACACACGAATGAATTCTCCCAGAGTAAAAGCAGTTTTGATCCACGATTTTAAGAGCAATATATAAAGCATGTAATTTTTTGTGTAACTGGATCAAGATGGTCGTTCAGTGTGTTACCGAATGAAGTTTAAGGCAATTTCTCAGCGTAAGATAGGCTATATATGGCGGCCAGTATAACTGGTGGAGGAAGAACCATGGAAAACCCGGGTAAGAACCACCGACCGACGAGAAGCTACTGGCAGGCTTTCTCATACCTGCATTGGCCGAGCCCGAGTCTCGGAAAGAGAGGTGAGATGAATGCACACATGAAATTGCATGACTATTCATGCAACAGTGACTAGGAAACTGAGCTACAAGAGATAAAGAATGTCTGATATACTACACAACAAGAGAAAGAGAGAGCGACAGAGACACAGAGAGACAGAGACAAAGAGAGTAAATTGTGGTTGCATTGGCCTAATTTTGTTGCTTCTCTGGTTATGCCAAGTTTTTGGATTACGTACTATGCAGGCGAAAGCATGCGAGGCATCAACATAATTTCATGTGGGTTTTATTTTCAGCACAGACTTTCAAATTTGTATCCAGTTCTATGCGTGAAAGAAGAGAAAACTATTTAATTTTGATTGATTTCATGTTTCAAGCAATATTTCACTCGCGTCCTTTTTGATAATTTTCTAAAATATTTTTGTTTTGCCTGTACACAGCATTATTTGGGTTTTTACGCACAACACAAGAAACTGATTTAGTGCAGGGGCATTTACAGTAAAGTGCCTAACCCAATGACACACCACGGTAGCTGACCCCGGCTGATCTGATGGTAGGATTCGAACCTTCGCCCTTTCTGTTTCGAGTCCTGCACGCTAACCACTGATATAACGTGGTACTACCTCTATTAGTCACCTTTTACGGCACATCGAGTATATTCCACATGTCCTAGCCCGCAGAAAGTTGAAAGTAATAGGCAATTTCGGGCTTTTGTTTCGCTCGATGCATATTTTTAGCTGTGAAATAACCTTTATTGGCCTGTGTCGGCCAATATAATATTTGATAGCTCAATAAAACAAAATTTACTGAATACGACAAAAGCGCATAATTGTATATTATGTAGCTGATAAAGACTATACATGAATGCTAGACTTCATTAACTGTATTTTTCTGGTTTGAAGGTCTGATTACAACATGTCAATGATGGAAAGGGTTTCTATCAGTTATTTGAAATATGAAATAACAATACAAAAGTTGCATCTCAATTCTCTAGTAAAAAGTTTTAAAAAAAGCTTTGAAACGGGAATAAATTCTTACCAAATTTCTCTAGGCGAGTAAGGTCAAAGAATTCAAATCAATTCTTTGCATAGTTTTACAATATCTGTTTGAGAAATCGACTAGAGTCTGGTGTACCTTATCGAAGAAAGGCTTGAGGTAGGTATTGCTCTAATTTGTAGACACGAACTAACTTTAGCAGCTCGAAGCATTAATCATACCATGATTCACGTAACCATTAATTAAAACAAAATCAAATTCCTATACGAAATACCGATACCTTTAACATGTCAAGCTTTCGGGTCCGGGTGACTTTAAATTATTTTAGAAAACGCTGAAGGATAACCCCATTTTTTCACACACTGTTTTATACATAAAACAGACAAGCAAACGAGAGAAAACCATTCCTTCATTATTAAATACAACATTATATGGATAATGTGATCGAAATAACTGTAAGAAAATTATTTTTTCCTTCTTTGATCAGAGAAATGTGTTTGTCCAGTAGCAAGAGTCAAGGATGATTACCCGTGTACTTAAGGTAATATTATATATTGAAAATCACTGTGTATATGTAAAGAAGTATGCCCCTCACCAATACGTCTGAAAATTACAGACTGCGTGTAATTTAAGTTCAAGTTATTTTTTGTGGCATATGTTTAAGAACAGACAATATACACGAACTCTAAACTACTTATGTTTGCCACTTCATTGTCTATGTAACTACATTAATAACTACCAACCCATAAGCACCCCACCCCCGACCCACATAGTCCTTTCATCTAATTTAAAATGGAAAGGGAACTAAATGCGTGTATTGTGTCCGGTAGAGACTAATACCGGAATGAAAGCTTTTTTTTTCCAGATTATATGCTACACTGATTATGAGTTATAATTTTTTTTTTAAAATATGATAAAACTAGAATTATGTTGTTACAATTGTGCTTGTTCATCCTACCTGTTCGTGCATGTTCATGTCTATATCCCTGTTTGTTTGAAATTGAAATCTCTTTTAACTCCGGTTGAAGGTTTATGTCCAGTATGTCATCAGTTTCACGTGTTATTGGTACTATAATGGGCTCTCTCCTTTCTGTATGAGCCCAGCCAAATTCAATAATTCATTGAAACGACGCGCAGGTATATTCTTTGACGGACATGTTTGAAAAGAGTGACAATTGTCACCATAACACATCAAATTACACATTCAAGCATTGATTGATCCAAGTGATCGATGTGTAAAAAGCTGAACTTAACTCTGAATGAACATGGAGTTCGTGTGCGTTAGATTTACGAAGCCAATCTTTTTATTGTTTGACCTGACTAAAATTTTTTATTTGAATTTTTCTCGTGGATGGTTTATTTTCTTTAGGTTGTCTCAAGAGAGAAATCTCTCTTTAGGTAGAACTTGGCTAGTCACCTAACGGACAAGTACATGGTGGTCCCCGCCTGAAACAGACTATAAAGGATAAGTACATAGTGGTAACGTATGAAACAGACTATAGAACCACATTCGTTGTCATAGAGCAAAGCTGAATGCAGGCTTTTTTTTAATGATAATAATAACAACAATAATAATAGTAATGACTCTAACTCTTTCCCCATGGCCTCGTACTATGTCTAGCTGTAAAGTTTATATTAAAGACAAAATTGCAATTGAAACATCACTCAGGACGAATTGATGAAATAAAACGATTGATGATTTGAAAATGTAAATGTGTACATACATACACACGCACGCACACACACACGCACATACATACATACATACATACATACATACATACATACATACATACATACATACATACATACACTAAGTGTGCTCTGATCAGAAGAAACACACAAAAAATGTTGGGCTGGGGATGGGAAAGGGCCGCGATGTCTTAGTAGTTACGGTGCCAGACTCAGTACCAGATGGGGTGCGGGTTCGAATCTTGTTCAGACCAATGCAGTGCGGGTCAGCCGCAATGGCTTGGTCCATATGCATGGTACTTTGCTCAAATTGCTTTGAGAAGATATAATCTTTCATTGTTTTATATGCGCTTAAACACTAAAAAAATTGTCTGTATGGATATATCAGAAAGTAATAGTCTCCAACAATGTGTGTACAGTTTGCTTATCAATTTAATAACCTCCTGGTGGGTGTAACTGTATGGACACCTGAAGATTTATGTCACCCATGTTATACATTACGTAAATTTTAACACTTGTTCACTGAAAAATTGATATTAGGATTTCTTGTTCCAGAATCAGTCATTACACGGTGGAAACCGGATTATCGAGATTGGGAGATGAGTGACTCTGCCTCATTGAAAGCAGACGATAGTACATTTTTACCTTTACTTGGAACAGTTCATTTATTCATGTGACTACACTCTATAAATCAGATAAGTAAATTTAACTTTTACTTACAGCAGTTATACATACCATTACATGTAGACACTGTATGAATCAGATAAGTAAATTTTAACCTTGTGACAGTTTATCGCTAGACGATATACACGAATTATTGGATCGGATAAATACATTCTATAACAATAAATACCACAAGTGCAATTAACATTTAAAATTGAGGCACAGAGTACACGTGTTCTTAACCTAGTGAGGCTAAATACCTAAATACCCAAAAATGACATATAAATCAATCAATTATTTTTAAAGAAATTATTATTCGTTTGTTTAGATATTGTCTGCAAAAGGCTCTAAAGAAATTGTGGAGGAAGACAGCATGCTTTTTGAATGTTATGAACTCTGAAAGACAAAGAAAAATATTTCACCAAATATTTTCTCGAGGAAAGAAAGATCTGTATGACCTTTTTGATTTATAGTGGTACGGACCACCTTTTGAAATCTGAGAGTCACGGGCGCCAGCCTGCTGACAGTATTTGTTTAGAAACCAGATATATTCTATTCGTTCATTTTGGTTAATTTAATTATTATGTTTGTAACTTATTTATTCGTTTTCTTTCCATGGTTTAACAAGTGTACAGGACATTTGTTTACAGTATATGACATTAGACCGAGTCCATGGACATTTAAGAGAAACACATGAATTTAATTAATAGGGTGTTAGTAGAGAAGATAATGCGATATATATATATATATATATATATATATATATATATATATATATATATATATATATATATATATATATATATATATATATATATATATATATATATATATACTTTTCAAAGAGTACAATAGATAGGTGCAACTCTACTTTACCTTTGCTAATTTTTTTACAACTTTTTATTTTATAGGTGGGGATTAGGATTGTATACTGCCCCGTACAATTCCTGCTTGTTATGATTATGCGTCGTTTTATATAATAGTTCACGTTTGTTACCATTTGCCCATTTTTATTCCCTTATTATATATATATATATATATATATATATATATATATATATATATATATATATATATATATAACTACCTAATGAGCATCATAGTCCATAGATTATAAATATGACGCTTGTAATTACGTCAACATGACGTCACATTATGACATTTAACATGGCTGACATAGAAAACGTACTTTTTTTGAGAAGTAAATTCTCTTTAAATTATGGTATTTAAATGAACTATAAAGATGTGTATAAGCTGCAAAATTTCAGAAAATGTACGAGAGAAACTTGGCATTGCTGCAAGCGTTCTCGGCGTCCTACTTTGCATATGTGGTCTGTTTCTTATTTTCACTGGCGTTTACATCAAGTCTGAAATCGACGATCAAGTGATGCTTTTGGAGGGATACAGCACAGGAATGCTACCTCACTTTCTCGTAAGTATTGGAACCCTTGCAGCATGTCTAAATGGAATTGGATCAAAGATTGCATATGACTGTGGTCATTCTGAAACTAGAGGGCGATTCCAGCAGATTCTTCTGTTCTTCATCATACTTATGTTTCTTTTTTCCTGGGGGATTCTCGCAGGAGGTATCGTGAGCATCACTCACGGAGATGATATCGAAACTGCATTTAAACATGGACTAAAGTCTGCCATGGAGAGATATAGGTACGAGCTACCTGCCAAACAAACAATCGACAAACTACAGATGGGTATGCACTGTTGTGGAAGTTCCTCTTACAAAGACTGGTTCACAGTTGATTGGATTAATCGCGATGCACTGAATACGAATCATCCAGACTTCGAAAGGTAACACTGAAAATGTCCTTATTTTCTACCTGTTCTAAAAAATAAAGTGATCATGTTAATTTAAACAGGGCTGTATATTGATTCAACAATCGTCGGAAAGTCACTCCTGGACCGTCAATTCTGTAAGTATCGTATTTAAAATGATGAAAACTACACCATCAAACACAGAATTTTTACTTTAACAAGCTCTCTATTCTCACACGGTGAGACCATTTACATTTCTTACATGATGGCACTTACTGGTCCAACTCAGATGAAACAAAGAGTTAGTGGCATTAAACTTGAACTGTAACCAGTGCAGTGTCTGTTTTCTCCCCACCTTCTCTCTCTCTCTCTCTCTCTCTCTCTCTCTCTCTCTC
>JAECUM010037175.1:0-33497 GCA_016617855.1 Megalonaias nervosa
ACGAGGCTTGCCCGAGTGGGGAGACATATAATGTAACCCCTTGACTGGGATTTCCTTGTCTCGGTCCAAATCCCAACGTAGATTCTTTTTCTCACCCAATATTGTCATTTAAAGTAAGAAAGAATACCGTTTCCTGTGCAGTATAGTTCACGCGCTAATGTTTACATGCGGTGCATTAATACAAATATGTTAATGAGGACTGTTGCGTGACGTGTCATTCGAAGTACACAGTTTTTATGCGTGAGCCCCCCCCCAAAAAAAAAATAACATAAAACGTTGCATAGTTTTCAGGTATTATCACATTTAATATATGGATTTTGTATGAAATAACTATAAATGATGAATATTTATTACAAGAAACTGTTTCTTTTTCATCAGTTCCAATTTTGAAAAGTTATATTGTAAATAGTGAAGCGATGCTGGGTACTCAGCTCTACTGTAGTTATGCTGAGTACAAACTGTAACGAAGAATAACATGTTGCATTAGATTATTCATGGGTAATTGAAGATCTGTGTCACTATCGTACATAACTCTCCTTTTCTTTGGAGGAGGTGAAACTGTTTGTGATATATTTGTGACATACTTGTGTTGTCCTTAATACTGATTGTAAAATTACCCCCGCATAAAATGACCCTCCAAATACGAACCCAGGCGGATAACCATGTGCTAAACGTTCAAGTTCATGGATTCTTTGAAAAAGAAATTTTCTGTCTTGGGAATATGGCAAGTGCTACAGTGAAATTTGCTTATGGATTAATGTGTTGACGGATAAATGATTCATTCTAGCCGGTAAGTGCATTATTTGTCATTTAATATTGTAGGTATATTTGTGATTAAACTGGGGCACAATATTTGACATTTCTGTCTGTTCAAAACGTTCTGCAGTTGCTAAGAGAGTTGGGAGGCTATGAAGTGTATAGGTCTATAGTCTACGTGGATAGATCTCTGTTTTTAGTCATAGTTCATTTCACACAGCATTGAGAATTTTATCCTATCTCTAGCACAGTCAATTTTCAGGTCAGCGTCATTAAATGTAGCTAACAGTATATAATTTGTTTAACACAAAGTATTTAAAACTAGTTAGGTAGCTTTAGCTACATTTAATGACGCTGACCTGAAAATGTACTGAGCTAGGCCTGCATATAGGATAAAATTGACCATGCTGTGTGGAACAAACTAGCAAAATACCAAAAAGCTCGAAATCGTGTGCGTGTGAGACTTTGTCTCTCTCGAAATGGTTTTGTATGGTGTGTTCTCAAAGATGAATTTACCTTAAGTTACTATGTTTTGTTATATATTTGTTGTTGTTGTTTGATATTAGAACAACTGTGTCAGGCACAGCAGAAGACAACAAGGTTAACTTTTTTGAAAGCAGTTCTGAGCGCGTGGACACCTAGACTGAGACGACTGGTCTGAGACAAGAAAAGTACGGTTAGCAAACCGGCTATATGTCTCTGTCGCATGGGTGAGAAAAAATGTTTCCTCTTCAATTGTAAAATGTTTGCGTATATCTACTAAACAAACCCGTAGGTATCCTTTATTTACATATTTATTGTCGCATGCAAATAATTATAATCACCAATTGTTGAGCAGTTTAAGACTCAAAAACAATGAACTAATTTTAAAGGAGGATACACGTAGGAGATTGCAGAGAGGTAAGAAGAAATATGCTGTTTATGATGTTCTGTATATATAAAGAATACATTACGATGAACTGTTTATTATGTTCTCTCTTCTTTTTCGCATGTTTTCATTATCACAATTTCATTTATATACAACAATACTGATTTTACTTCATTGCCATACATTTTACGAGCTTCATAAAACAAGGTTTCTACAATCCACGACAATTGTCTTGTGTGCTCAAAAAATCAGAGTTTATATATAAATATTATTGTTTAAATTAAATTTGGTAAAACGAATACTACGGTTTATATCTTCATGGTATAATGAGTTAGTGGGCGACTTGTACTGCCTAGTTGTTAAAAATAGCTAAATCCCTGCAACTGAAATTGGAATAAATCAAAATCTGGGCCAATGTGAAGTATGAATGCATCAAAATACGGACAAATCCAAAATTTCGACAACTCAAAATATTGATTAATTTCGACAACAGGTCTGGGAATTCTAATAAAGTAAAAACTTCAGAAATTATTTTACCTGATTACATTTGGTCATGGCTTTTTATTACTTTTTGCAAACAGTAAACATTTCAATTTAGAATTTTTGAAAATATGTCAAAATTTATAATGAGAATAGAGAGGCAACGGTTGAAGTAAATTTTGCTAGTCTGAAATGTGACGATGTTTTGGATTAAGGTAGCTCTTCGTAATTAACTACATGTGCGACTAGTTTAATTTGCAAAGGTTTGCTTGCTACTATATTGGTATGTATAACTGCTACTTAATGCCACCAAAGGAAACTGCAGGAGGAAGAGACGCCTTGAATATCCCCATCGATTCACATGTCCGACATCCTACGCCTAATGGCTGTAACCATTTTCCTTAATTTCAAATTTACGCCCAGTTTCCTACTTTTAGTTGGGCAATCCCTAACCTAACGCCAAACATGTGAGGTTTAGATCCGATTCGAATGTTCCTTTGTTGTGAATTTTCCTACTGTGCAATCTGTTATTTTTCCTGTACTATGCATATTTTTCCGAAAGATTTTGCTAATGATTTTGGTTTGCAGTACCCTTTGATTTTCGTGATCTAAATTTGGGTGTAGTAACATCGTTAGTTTGTTTAACAGCTTGCCAGACGGGCTCTTTTAAGGGCCATGTAGTTCTCGTGTAAATAGGGCTTTTGGGAGTCAGAATGAAAGCCCATGGCATAATTTTACCAGTTTTATGCCACTGTATATTATGTCCGATATTGCCCAGTTATCTAAGATCGGGCCATCCCTCTATGGGATATGTGTAAAATCATGACGTTTGGAGTTCCTAAAATTAACTTCATTTGAATATCGATACTAAGCGTAAATATGGTATATAAATAAACATAGGAGAAATTACTTTATTTTTGCAATTGTTTTAGTGATCTTATCAGATTTTATCGGCATTTATGACTATATGAAAAATTTCAATTTGTCCACATTATTTCCAATCAGGTTAGGGACATGGAAAAATTGTATATCCAAAAATGATCTTATGTGGCAACCATAAGCAGCTGTGTGCTTTCGTCAAGGGACCGTCTTAAGACTATGTAATCAATGGAAACTTTCGTTGGTTGCTATGGATTTAGCGCCATTTCTCAGCACATGATAGGCTATACATTACAACTAGTATATATGGTGGGAAAACCCCGTGAAGAACCAACGATCCATGGGAAGTTGATGTCAACCTTTCTCATATACCCACATTGGCTGAGCCTGAGATTCGAATCCAAGCGGATAGAGGTGTGGTGTCAGTGAGTTATAAAGGCGAGCGCCTTGGACCATTTGGCCACTTGAGGTCCCTCAATGGAAATGAGAAACATGTACAAATTGTTCATAATAAAACATACATATGATACAATTTTGATGTTGTCATAGCAATATATTCAACTTTACTTACATCCCAAAACTAGGACGTTGGTCACTTCTTTTTCACAAATTCGCATTATAACCAGGAGTTCCACACCCCCACCCCCACCTTACCAGTATCTAGCTGATCGGCACCGATTGCAATTTTCACAATTCACCCTATCGTATACACTTCGCCGTTATTGCTGTATTGTTTTATGCATGAGTGTTGCTTTATTTGCTTAGATCCAGAGTATTTTGTTCTCCCGAAATTGGAGTAATCGTTATCAAGTTTGCTTACATCTCTGACCCAGATTAGATATGCGCACTATATTAGAGTGTTATAATGTATATACATGTAACGTAAGGTTACTTGTAAATATGCTTAAGGAATATCTAAGTATTGTTTTATGGAACAATAAATGTGACCAGTCTTCACACACAGTGGTTAGCGCATCCGCCTCGGATACGGAAGGTCGCGGATTTAAACAGGCTGAATCATACCAAAGACTTAAAAGATGGCATTGATATTTGCCTCGTTTGGCTCGCAGCATTAAGAGGTTAGTGTTAGAACTGGTCGGCCTGATGTCAGGATAGTGTGACTGGGTGCGACATGATGCTACATGTCTGCGGCATGATGCAACAGTGCTAGACATCACTATAAATTGCCACACAGCAGACATCGTAGCAATATGACTACAAAATTGTTAAAGCTACGTTGAAAATTCCAAGTCACACACACACACACACACACACACACACACACACACACACACACACACACACACACACAGTAGTGTCAGCATCTTACCGTTTATGTTCTGCAGTAACTTGGTTACATTTGCACATAAAATATGAGTAGTAGTAGCACAACTGGTTTTCATAAGTCAGTGTAGAAATGCGAGTACTTTGACAAAAAGGAATGCAATTAAATGCATAAAAGGATTGAACATTGTTATTTTGTGCTGCAAGTACACATCTTATCATTGCAGCTAGCGAGCGACATTATGTCATACTAAATGCTTGGATGGTAATGCTTCGATATTTATTAAAGAAATAATTCCTGAGTGAAAGAAAAAATTGTCAATTTACTCTAGTGAATTATCACAATTATTTCTCTTGCAAGACCTAATAATTCACGTACTATTAAAACTTAAATTACAGTATTCATATTGTATTGCATATTCTACAGTCCATTCTAGCGATGTGCATAGTAGTAAAGATAAACAAGGTTTCTAGTTCAGAGACCCCTCTCCCCCTCCAAACAAATACAAATTTCCTATCTTAGAGACCCCCTACCTCTCCAAAACCTTTTTATGTTAACATTGTTTAGCTCCAAAGTATAAACTTTCACTTACCTGCTTACTCCACCGAAAATACATCCACAAGAAAAAATTCTGACTGCCTTTTACAGCGTTACTCTGGAAATTCCATTGGAAATTATCTATCTTTTAATAAGGATAAATAGGTTTCTATTTTCCCCACCCACCAACTATCCCTGTTTAACTGTCTCATAAACCTAAGTAGCATCTGCCTCAGACTATAGACCAGACGACGGCTAATAATTTATCGATGGGGGAAATGTATCATATTACAAAGACGGTTTTATTTTCCAAGCTGTTCTGAAAAGTACGTAATGAAAATACCCAGCTGTTTTAAAAAAAATTACGTAACGGAAATTCCAAAGATTACGTAACGGAAATTTTAAAGAACATTCTGGAAAATTACGTAACGGAAATCACAGAAAATTTGGAAATTTCGCGTAGGTTTTGTAACGCTATAAAAGGCAATCAAAATTGTTATCCGTGTTCATTCTGCAAGTGGATCTATTCGCTGGAGTAAGCTGGTAAGTGAAAGTTTATACCTCATCACCTATTAATTGTGTTTCAACTGTGGGTATTAAAACTATTTCATCATCATGATAATAGAGACTAAACTGTATTCTACCGCTTACAAAACGACGAGATCCAAATAAATCTTTCATTTGTGTTTTATTAAGAGGATATTTTTTATCAATGAAATATACTTTTGACCGATCAAGATCAATGGTAATTTTGGTGTATTTTTGTTGATTGATTCGATCATGAAAGTTTTTAAATCCTGCTGACAACTTCTGGCTCAGTTGTTCAAAGTAATTGAAATACTCGCTGTTATCAGACCTGATAAGCGAAAGTTTTAGCTTGTCACGGCCACTGAAGCATTTACTTGATGTTTCATTGTTGATTTCAACTGTCAACTGTTTGCCGTCTATCGCTAGAGATTTGATCTTGCTATTGTAGCTATTTGTCACTGTTAAATTTTCAAACATTATTTTTTATTTTTTACACAAAATTTCATACCCTAGCCATTAAATATAAGGTCAAGTATATCGTCTGATGAAAATATAGATTTATCATCACAACATTACTCAAGTGCAAATGTATATACTCCATTTTCGCAATAACGTTTGTCATCAAAATTACTCAATCCGCGTTTGATAATAACATCTGTTTCAAGTTTATGATGATTTGTTCGAATAGCCATTGCTCTTATTAAACTAACACCACCGTCAAGCGCATACTTGTAATCATCAAATTTCATAAATTTTTCAACAAAATCGCGAGGCAGACCTTTTGCTTTTTTGTTATTTCATTATTGTCTAGCAATACGGCATACATTTTACTGCGCAGTCCAATAAAATATTTCATGATGTGCGAGTTCATTTCATCCTTAAACTTACCAATAACTTTTTTATTTGTGTCGTCATGAAATTTACTGTCACGAGGGTAATCGGAAAAATCAAACAGATGTCGGTTACCGTAAATATCCTGATAGACATCCTCACACTCTATTTTATAAACAAGAGAGTCAGTATCGGTAAACAATAATTTACTTGACGGCCACTGCTTTTTAGCAAAATTGTAATGAAAATCGTACATGAGCCACTTTGACAAATCTAACACAGAAGCTCCAACGTAGATTGGTTTATTTAGTTTTAGATTTGTTTTTCGCCGCTGTATTGCGACAAGATTTTCATTACAATATTTCATACTAACAAAATCATCATCTGACACAAGTTTGTTTCGGCGGTTGATATCATTACCTAACTCGATGTTTACTCCCTTTCTAATATTTTCCATGGTCCTACCAAAAAGCGGAGTTATTCATAAGCTTAAAGAAGTTTTTCTCAAAATCATTTTTCGCTACTGCTCTTCGTGACGTGTTTGAGCTAATATAACCTCTCATCCAAGGTGACTGATTCAATTATAGTATACGATGGACTTTCCTCAACACGAGACCGGCGTCTATTGCTTGTTTAAGAACTTTGTAATGCAAAACATAATTTCGCTTATCGAGTAAATTTGGTACTAGAATTTTTTTACTATAGAATTTTGTCTTGGTGATGCTATCGCTTGTTGTTCTTGAGATAACAAACTATAATCGATTACCATTGATTCTGCGCAAAACGGATAATCGTTACGTAAATTGTGTAGCGAAGTAGGATAACCGAGATCAACCTCTACAAAATAAGAAACATCGTCTGGTATCTTTTTTTCTGTTTCCGTTAGATATTGATCAGGTGTAATCCATCTAAATCCACCAAATGGCATTGGTTCGGACATAGAGTACTCGTACAAGTTCGTACAATCCAGATAAATGATATACTTCGACGGAAGATCAGGGTTGTACTCGTTCACGTACTTGTAATTTGCCTCCGCACACTTTTTTGTTATAACACTAATACTTCCTCGGATCCCTTTCTCAATAAAGTTAAACATATCATCGTCAGTTAGTAATTCTAGCTTTACTTTACTAAGCCTTAGAAGAGCATCCCAAGCTAACGCAGGGGAAGAGTAATGCCAACAAGGATCTAGTCCGTAATTGTTATCACTAACTTTTCGAAAACTTTCAAATACATCCGCCAGCAATAACACATCAGTTTTCAAATACAAATCGTGATAATCGCCAAACGTCTTACAATCAAATTCCTTCCAAATATCTTGTGCGTATTTGTAGTGGTCATCAGTTATATTTTCGTTTCTAAGTTGCGAATAAAATTTATCCTTGTCAGGTAGCGAGGTTTCATCAAATATATTCCAATCGTCGAGGTACTCGTACGGAAATACTCCTTTTTTGTCAGTAGATTAAATTTATTACCCAAACAATCTTGCAGGTTGTAAAACTCGCTAACTGCTCTTACAGCATTTGTTTACAAGCTCTTCTAACGATATTAATGTAAACTGTAGGCTGTCGATTAAACGCAACTTACCTAAAGCAACTGACACATATTTTTAAAAATTATTTGGCATACACTTGATCACATCATGAAGTTTTAAACGAGACATTATTTCAGAATCACCAAAAGCTTCTACGATAATGTGACTATCATATCCTCTGAAATTGCGAGGAACAACTGGAATAAAATCCCGGAGCGTGAAATTTTAAATTGCATTTATCATGAGCCGGTCCACGATATTCCCCGGTCAAATGATAATGATCACGTACATTTTTATTATCAGGTGAGTCAAAAGCTTTTTCACAAATACGACAAAATTCCGCTTTTCGTGATCAGATTCTTGTTGAGATCTCAGTTTTATCATTGGAGTTGTGTTTTCTAAACGATTAAATATATTATCGACTTCACTAATCAACTGCTTGAGAAGCCAAACAGCTGGATCCCTACCACGATATAATTTAATCGGCTTGGATAAACTCGAAATAGTACAACAAACTACTGTATACGCTACTCCGCACAGGATATGGTTTTGAGTGTTTCTTGTACTCGATTGTTTAGGATTATTTTCTGCGCCAAGCACTGGCTGAAGTAAGCACTCGAAGTCGGCGTATACGACGAAAGGAACTTTTAGTTTGTGATTATGATTGACAAACTGTAATACATTATTATCTTTACCTGGCATTGTTATTCGTTGTACATTATTACGGTACTGCAGATGTTTTTGTAATGTTTCACTGTCAGAACAGCCGTGCAAACAACGGTAACAAAAATACTTCTCATTTTTACCTTTGTTATACTGTCTACCAATTAGTCTGCTGAAGTTTTTTTTATCCAAACGTAATGATTTTTATAAAACAGCAAGTTTATTGTCGATTGTGAAGCTTTTTCTGAAATATATCTTGGATAAACGTTTTCACGCTCGTCAAGACCAAATACGTTAACTGAGATATTATTTTGCTTTTCAAATTTTGGTATTTGATTTTCTGCAACTGGAAAGTCAATGCCAGTAAAATTTAATTTTGACACATGAGCAAGATACTTGTCAACGCGATCAGCATTTGTTTCTGCTGGAAACATTGAAGAAAGAATAGCCCATTGAAAACACCTCCGATCAAAGTTCTTTCCGTTCATACAGCAATTTATATTTTTTATTTTCTGTGATAGGTCAATATACGAACTTACAGGTAATACGTTATGTTTCATTGTGTGAAATAAAATTTCAGTAATCATCTCAGACTTCCATCCCGAACCCGATTCGGTAACTTCTATTTTTTATTTATTTCCAGGTGTATTTCATCAGCTAACGACGAAAGATTAGTTCCAAGCAAAACACGCTTTGATTTTGCGTTAATGTAATTGTCTGCAATTTCCTCGCCAGTTGCACTAGCATTTTCAAACCCTTATGTTTATTAAGTTCACGTTTTACAGTTGGTTCTAACAAATGATAATGATTCCTCGCAGTGAAATTTACCAGAACGCTTTGTTTATCAAACCGATAGCTATTATCAAATCCTGTAAAAGCGGTGGCTATTTTTGTAGGTTCTCCTATAAGGCTCTTTTTGGCTATATCACGTAACTTCAGCATTGTTATATAATAATCTTATATTTTTAATTGATTATTCGATCGATATTACACCGCACCTGTGCACGCCAGTCAAACAATCAGTTAAAGATATAAATTGCTTATAGTATAATGAAACAAAATATGACAAGCGCAAACGAGCAAGAGTACTATTACGTTCACCCCAAGTAAAACTTTTACGCGGGAAATATGTTAGGGTTGGTGATGCACGTCAAATACAGACAACCGTTTGGTAAAGTAACACCGACTGGCTATAAGATCAGCGGCAAAGGTGATAATATTGAGAGAACAGAAATGCTAAAGAAAGATTTTATTTATACGTTATTTTGTGATGATATTCCAGAAGGGCAGCGAATATATCATGTTAACGGCGCGGTTACTAATGATAACATTGAAAATCTTGCTTTACTAAGTGAATTTAAGCCGCATCTGGTATTTGACTTTTACGAGGCGAATGATAAAGGAAATATTCGAAATATCCAAACAAAAAAGTGTTAGGAAAACTAGGAAATATGGGGTATCTTATGGCACATGTCAGAGGAATATAAACAGATCAAGTTTATTATTCTAGCCATAGATTTGTGTATGAAACGTTTAAAGGACACATACCTGATGGTTTAGTAATAGATCACATCAATAATGTAAAGACAGATAATCAGCTAGAAAATCTAGAATTAGTTATCCAATAGGAAAATGTGAAAAAAGGACGAGGTGGTATTATTATCTTTAGATGTTCTGCTAAATCTATCATTGTGGTAAATCTTGAAACAGATGAGGAACTAAAATTTAAATCAATCAGCTGTGCTGCAAAATATTTTGATATTAATCCTAGGACAGTAAAATTTGTTGCAGATGGAATAACAAGATCAGCAACATCTCAATCAAACTTTGACAGAATTATCTTTAGATATTGTTAATTATATCTTCCAGGTTGTTTTTAGTTAAGCAATTGTGAGCAAAAGCAATAACATCATCTTTATTAAATTTTAGTGTGATTAACGCACTATTATTAAGTTTATTTTTGTCTGCCGCTGTTAGTAGAATCTTATTAGAATCACCTTGCATAACGATAACGTCAACAGAATAAGAACTACATCCCGACAAACATTTTTGCACTGCTTCAGCTAATTCTCTATAATTAATATATCAACTTTCTGATGATATTTTATCTCGTCAGTCATTTATTATTATAAATTAGATAAAAATATATTATAATATGAATTTGATGGAACGACCTGCTAGTGTTCACGCCAGCGATATAATCGCGGACGATATAATGACGACAACAGGAGATGCTGTAGTCGCGAATAAACATAACTCGGTTTGTTGTACGGAGGATGACATGTTATTTAACAACGACGATGAACAATACGAGATTGTAAGTGTCGTTCATAAAAAAATTACAACAGACCGACAACTGGTCGATATAATGTAAAATATCATATCACAAAGAATCTTTTGAAATTTAATATTACAGTAGATGAGAATCAGTCGTTTTGGCGGCTGATAAAACCTTTTGTAAATATCAAAATTCCAGGCCGAGAGAAAAATATAAAATTCGATTTTATATTTGTTAAGATATTTAATCGATGACGATTTCTGACGATAGCCGACAATATTTGATATCGTTATGTAAACCTGTAAAATGTAAATCTGTCCTACGCAATTATGACAAATTCTATAAAAAACATTATTTCGCAATGTTAATTAATTGTTTGATTGGAATCCAACTATTAAATTTATCGCTGTAACCGCGCCACTTGACGAGGCTTTCATTGCCACGCTTTTTAATTACTCGTTCTATAATGAAAACATCTTGTTCAGTTTTTTGTAATTCTTTTTCGAAAAACTACCAATCACAGGATCACCTGCTAGATCCTTTAGCGCATACGTTACAGGAATTGTTAAAAGTACTTTATCAACTACAGATACTTCTTCGCACCAGTTTGGAGTAAATCATTTTTCAAATACTTTTTTTGTTAATGAAATCCTAACCTTATCACCGACTTTAAATTTATGTCGCCGGTATATGTTCTCATTTGCTAAAATTGGATTTTTAATTGCGTCGTTTGGTGACATTTTAATAACTCGATGTTTTGTATTATTAAATTTGTCAACAATTAGTGAAAGATCATCAATATTCCTGTTTGTGTGTTTAGCTGTCAAATGTTTATGTATCAGCTCGTTTAGTGAGCGATTAAATCTTTCAACGACAACGCTTTTTCCCTCATTTCCTGTAACATATGTTTTATATTATTTTGCTTCAAAAATTGCTCAAATTTTTTATTAAAAACCTCCGCCCCGTGATCAGTCCAAATTTGATTTGGTTTTCTTTCCGCACTAACGATAATTTGTTTTAACGCATCAGTCATTGATACTCATGTCTTATCTGAAACGGGTACACTAAACGAGTATTTGCTAAAAATGTCAATAACGTTAAACAATAATTTCTTATTGTCGTCGAACTGAGCAAGATTTGTGACATCTACTAAATCTCTTGCCCGGATATCTTCAACGGCATTTGCGACAACCTTACGTCGTGGAAACTTTTTTTAGGTTTGTGTAGTTCATCTGCAAGATCATCGTATAATTCTTTTCCGAGTACAAGTTTGTATTTTGTTCCTATCATTCCTTGAACTAACTTTCTATCAAATCGTTCTCTCATATTTACGGGTTTCATATCACGTAATTCATCTAACATTACCTTGTCACAGTCTGATTTTGAGCTCTCTGCACGAATGTTATCAGTAGGCTCTATATCACGATAACAAATATCATAACGCATTGCTATTGCATCAACTTGATTATGAGTCTCTTGTCCTGTTAATGGATTACCGTTTTCGTCCAACTGTTTGTCCAGTGGATTGTATGGCCCAGTGTATTTATGCCCAGGCAATGTCCACCCTCCTTCTTGTTTCGGTAATTTTCCAATAAATTTGTGGATGTCAATGCCGCTACCAATTACTTCACGGCGATTACATGATTGACAGTACGTAACAATTTTATCTTGTTCGATACAAAGATTTTTATCACAATCACAATTACATTTCATTTTGTTTTATTTTGTTTCATAAAAAAGTATTATGAGAAATCAGAAATTATGAGAGAAAATCAGCAAAAATACTGTTTTTCTATCAATTGTCATCGAATGTTTGACTAATTTAGTCAATTTTGCAAGAGAAAAAAAGTCGAATTTATTATTTATTGAGGGTCAAACACCGAGCAGATTTATACTTGATTTGTCGATTTCGTTGATAAAATTGTAAACGTTTAGGTGAAAATCTGCAAAAACTAGTAAAAATCCAGTACAAAATGTAACAAAATAAGAATTTTTAATGAGAGTTTTTTATTTTTATGAAAGAAATCGAAAAATCAAGTATAAATATGCTCGGGGTTTGACCCTCAAAAAATAAGAAATTCGACTGATTAATCATCGACAAAAATAACTGTCTATCCCAGATCCTGCTTGTTTTTTTCAGAAACATACTTTTTTGTCTACCACAAGCAGCACAAATACTTTTTAGCATTATTCTATTATTTTTTTGTTTTTTCCGTTGTCTCATCTTTATTTTCTATTTTAGTTTTACATTTGAGACAGTATGTTGACATTTTTATATTTGTAAGTTTAGATATAATTAACTGCAATCTCATCGTGTGCGTGAGAAGGTTGCTTGTCAAATTGTAAAATAAATTTTAAAAAGTCAGGACCTCTTGACATCGGTCGGATAAACATAATACAATAATGACCGCAAGCAGATGTTCCAATCGGTTGTAGGTGATTAGACGAGTAATTTATTTTTTTTAATTTTTTAAAAATATATTTATTTATAAGATCACTCGGAGGAAGTCCGAACGAATCAAAATAATTATTATCATAGACAGCAACCCAGTGAGGGCCTGAGCCATCATTAAAGTTTTCTATATTTACAACACACGAACCACCTGCTGGTATATTATCTAGTTCGTCTTTAGAATACACTCCGCGAAATCCGACAATGTCATTCAATTTTTTAATTATATCAAAACTACTTAACGGCAAAGCCGTCAACGGCGTCTGGTGCCTCGCGGAGTCATTCCACGTTCTATCCCTAACAGATTTGGAATTAGACTGCCTGCTAACCCCGCTAAAAGCGGAGCGAAAGGAATAATTCCTCCTTGTTTTGTTGCCCTCGCTCGAAGACGCTCTGTTGTTTTCTTTTTTTTCGACGATTTTGTTTTCCTCGACGACTTTGTTCTCGTTGACGCTGACATTTATTTTGTAATGTTACATAAAACTAACGATAGATTTGTTTGATTCCATCGCCGGATACCGCTTTCTTAGTTGCTCCTGATACTGCCCCTGCCCCTAACGCTGCTGCTAGTCCAAGTGTTCCTAGTACAGGTAAAATTTTTGGTATTCCGCTAGCTATTACAGACGGTGCTGGTCCAAGAAATCCGTCTTGTTTTGCCATTGTTTTTATTTGTGTAATAGATAACTTAAGCACAAACGGTTTTACCCGATCAAGTCTATTGATTTGCTGTTGAGTCAATAATACCTTTACTGCAGTTCCTTTGTCAGTCTCCGGGGATATTATCATAGAAACAGAATTACGTTTGGCAACAGCTGTTGATAATTTTTTAATTTTGCCTGGCGTTAGATATACTTCTTTTTCCATGTATTCCGTTTTCATTGTTTATACTTGTTTGTCACACAAATCACACTTGTTCAGTCATCCTACCTTTAACAGAGTCAATCGTTAAGAATCGATCGCTAGACACAAGCGCAAATACGTTAAACAGAGTTTCTGGAACTCTTCCAAGTGTCCAGGTTACTTCTATTTCCGCGGTTGAGTTAATCAGTGAGTTCGGAGTGTTTTGATACGTCAAAGAAAAGGATTGGATAGAGCGTATGAAACTCTTCAATATTAATCTGTGATCCGCTGTCAGCGTCTTGGTATTTTTGCATCGCTTCCATCAGGTACATATACGCTCTCGTAACGTTTTTACCAGCGCCGGCTCTAAAATTACATTCGATCGCTCGTTCTGGGTACTGTTTGGAGTTTATCCTGACAAATATTCTTCTAACATCAGCGTTATCAAAAACAGAGTTATTTTGTAGTTGACTACCAAGTCGTGCTGTTTGCTGAAAAACAACGAATAAATACCTTGGTAATTGTTTGCTTGGAGTAGCTGTAATACGCCACGTGTAGTCGGTTGCGTTAGGAACAGTTGTTTGATATATTTTATGCTGGATAAAATAAATCTTTTTTTAAAGGCCTCTAACGTTGTGTTAAGTTCTGTTAACCTAGCTATTGATGGAACAATGCGTGGCATCCCAAAGCGCCAATTTTGTAATCACAAATTTTGCATCCGCTCCACCAACTCGAATAAGGCAATTATTTTCCTCTGCCCGATCTAAAATTAGAGTATGTTTCAACCCTCGAATTACTTTATGGTAGTCGTGACAAAATCCAAATATTGTGCTTAACGGCAACATTATTGTTATTTGTTGTGATTTAGCCTCGAGTGATTTTCGCTTGATATATTCCTTGTTATGTCTTTCGTTTCGTATGTTTATAAAAGACCTATTGACTAAATCCAGCATAGCTACTCCATTATCAGCTGCACCTGGTGGTGTTATACTATAGTTATTACAAGCGTCAGTAAGTGAAACTCTTGTAGCGTCCCCATCTGCAGCTGCAGCTGGTGCGTCTATTCCAAGGCTTCTAGCATTCTTAATAAAAAAATTTCTAACTATCACAACAACTGCAGCAGCGTCAGCGCCGTGTACAAGAACACCGCTTAAAATGAATTCACTTCTAACAGATTGTCCTAATCCAGTGTCTTTGAACCAGATCATATTTGTTGCTATTGATTTTGAATAATCATTGCTATACGATACAATGTTAAATATTGTACTTGCGACTGGTAACCAATTGTCAATATCCTCTACGGTTTGATTTGCTAGCTGATATCGTGCACTTTTGAACAGACTCCAGCCATTGTTTACAAGCGCAATTTCTGCGCCAGCTACAATATCACCATCAGCCGATGTTAATATCCTACCACGAACTTCCAGCATAGCCTTGTGCGGCAATAAAAACACGTCTTCGTCTCTGGTATTAAAAATTCTCTGACCAGCTTTATTTGGTTCGTTTGAGTTTTCATCTAGATATTCGACATACTCAAATACTGTTGTTGTATCATCGACATCATATACTTCTATAAGATCAAGATAATTTTAGCTGACATTTATTATTTTATAATCGCCACATAAAATTGCAACGACTTTGTCGTCGGGCATAAAATTACTAAATCTGAGGTAGATCTAATTTTCGTCTTGTTTTAATCACTAGCTTACGTACTACCTCCTCACCACGTGGCGACAGTAATTTTTTGTGGTAGCTATCATGGCTCGTTCTGTTTCTCTCGTTGGTGCAATATTTGATATTGCTCGTTTTATTTCCGCATCTGAAGGTGGACTGCCTTTAATTTTATCAACAATCTTTTGTCCAACTGTGGTGCCTGCTGCACTAGCTACCCCTGTCGCAAAAGCTTTACCCGCATCAACTGCAATTGGCGCTACTGTATTAACTCCTGGTAAAAATTCGGCAATTTTTGTGAACATATTTCCCAAAAAATTCCCCTACAATGGTTCTTCGATAAATTTTTCTTTGTCTCATCGCTGTTATATAAAATATAAGCTTACAAAATTTATGCGCGATAGCTATGCTATCGTGCGCGCAGGTGTAAGTAATACGTAACAATCTCGTTGTTAAGATCTATTTGTCGTTCTGATTGATCTGTTGGCTGCGTTGTTATACTTGTCATTTGATTTTCAGGAGTAATCGGATAGTATATTATTTGTCGAGGAGTAATTTGCATTAATGACCCAGGCGGAACATTTGGTGAAAAACTATAGATTGTTTGATCTTGGCTTCCCTTGGCAGAGTAAGACCCTGATGCAATAGAGCAATTAATCAATATTGTGTTTACCTCTGTTCTATTAACGGGCAGATCACCGTCATATGATACACTTTGTTCTGCAACACTGCCGTATTGTTTACTTTTAAAACCTAACAGCGATGCAATGTTATTTGTTTTTTGAGAAATCGATTGTCAAATTATTTTTAATGTGATTCTAGCTCGTAGTGTATTATAGTTCGGAGTTAATTCAAAATTGTCTGTGACAGCTCTATTATTTGTCATCAGCTCTTTTATCGTTTTATTAAGGTCAATCACGTTATACGCTACCTGAGGTATTTTAACTGATACCCAAGCACCAAAATTAAATGTAAAGTCGTCATTGACGTTTAATTTTACATTTGCCATAGAATGCCATACTGTAGCAGAAATCAATCCGATTTCGTACTGTTTATCATGATCTAATACTAATGGTGGATTATAGTGGACAGAAAAGTTTGCGCTGTCACTCGTTGTTTGTGACGAATCGAGCAATAATGTTGTTGACATTATATTTTATTTTGTTAGATAAGATCGCTATGTAAAATTTCGTACTCATCTGATGTTAGTAATCGGCTTGATCTAAGATTATCTAATATATCAATAATTTCGTTATCGATCTCTGCGCTTTCATTACCGGTTTTTTGGACGATATTAATAGCATAAGTCGGTCAACTATTTCCGCGTTTGATATAAACACTCAAACACTAGATCCAGTGGTTTCCTCTGGTAATCTTTTATTTTGTCTGCTTTCATATTGTTTAAACAGTCTTTTAAAATTTCAACCTTTACTATATTTTTCTTTTTTGTTTCTGTAATGTCCAGCTGTCTCATATAAAACACTAGCAATAATTCCTTCTCTCATTATATTATACAAGTGCAGTATTTCTCTTACCAAATATATTTTAACAAATTCAATAACTTTGAAATCTATTTTCGCCCTAGCTTGTTTTCTGTAGAATATTATCTGTTTTTTAATAGGCATTATTTCTTCAGTAGTTTCATTCATTAATTTTTGTTTCTCAGCTATTTCCTTAGTTTGCTCTGACAAATTCTCTATCAACCTCCTTAACTAGGCTGGATTAACCGTCAATCTTGCTACCGCACGTTGAAGCGCAAAAGGGTTATTCATTAATATATCAAATTCAACTTGTCGTGCAACAGGATAAGCAATGTGTCTCACAAGTTCTTCTACAATTTTTTTAGTTTCTTCTTTTGATCTTTCTCCGATTAAAACTAACAAACCTTTCTCTTGTACATTTTTTAGTTCTTCTGGATATAATGCTGATATTTCTGGTTGTTTGCCAAGTACTACTTCAGTAACCGGCTTAACAAATTTGGTGGTTTCTTCTTCTGCAACACGTTGTCCTTGACGTGCCTCTTCCAACCTTTTCTTAAAAGCAACCTGAAACGCTGCAAGTTTCTTTAGTAATTCACTTTTTTTTTGATGATAATCTATTGTTTATTTTTTATACGCGATAAAAAATTCGTCTATAGAAATGTGTTAATACAACAACGAAACATTTTAGCTGGATCACGCGCTAGTTTATCAAATAAAAATAAATTGTATTTATCCTTGGTTGCTTGATGATATAATTCAATAAATTTATCTTTTGTTATATCACCGCATTGCTCGTTTGCAATATTTCTCACATCAACATTATCTAGTCCGGGAAGCAGTATAAAACATCCCGTATTTCGCCTAACAAATCTGTCAACGTTATAAAAGCCTTGCGCTAGATAAACTGAATTACATTTTTTGTTACGCGATAATAAAAATACGACTTAATCTTATTCATCTCCTCTTTGTTTAGAGGAATATCGTCAAATACAATTATTTTATGCTCAGACGAATCAAGTTCATCAACTGGAATTAATTCTTCTGGTTGTCTGATCATAAATACGTCTTCGCCAGCGTCAAGCTCATCACGAAGTTTATCGTTGTACTCGCTCAATAATTCGTATTTATCCTGTTGTGGGTTAATTGTGTAAATATATACCTTATCATAGTTAAAGTTATCGCTGAGCAAAAGATTTAATAATAGATTTGTTTTACCAGATCCTGTACGACCAACAATAAGATAATTACAATCTGGAAGTTCGTTATTATGCTTATGCTTGATTAATCGTTCGGTATCAAAATTTAATATCAATGTCATTGTTATATAATTTTATGTTATATATTTTACATGATATGAGTTATTACATAAAGTTTGGAACATCACTTACAGGATCTGTTTCCGCTGACGGACCAATAGAAAATGATACATCTGCGTTCGTAAAAAAACAAAAAAAAAAAAAAAAACAGGCGACAGAATAACAGGAAAACTATTTATGTCAAATCAACGAGTTCTAGGTTTAGAAACAAATTATCCGCCAAAAAAAGTTTTTAATACACAAGCTGTTAGTTATGCACAACTAAAAACGAATGATAATAATAAACTATCACTGACAGGAGGAACTTTAAGCGGTAACTTGGATATGTCAGGAAAAAAAATAATAAATTTAGAAACCGCTTATCCGCCAGTAAACTTAAATCAAACCCAAGCGGTAAGTTATTTACAGTTGAAGTACGTGGATAATAACAAGCTTGATAAAACTGGTGGAACGGTTGCAGGTATTATTAATATGTCAAGTAAAAAAAATCATTGGATTGGAAACTGCTTATCCACCAGCAAATGTTGATAATACACAAGCGGTGAGTTATGCGCAACTAAAATCCGTTGACGATAACAAGCTTAATAAGACTGGCGACACAATGACAGGTACCCTGATAATGAGCAATAACTCAAAAGTAACTGGATTGCCGATAAATTCGCCACCAGCTAATGAGACTGATGCTATTAGTTATGCTCAGGTAAAAGAAGAACTCACCCCGTATTTAAAACGATCCGGTGGACCAATGTCAGGTAACATAAATATGAGAAATAAGAAAATAACAACAACATATGTTCCAGTTAATCCTAATGATCTGACAAATACGGTGTATGTTGACAGTGTATCTGGTGGTGTAAAACGAACTAAAAACAATGTTGGGTATATTCTAACACTTTTTAAGGTAACTGATAACCGAGTTGGGTTTGAGGTAAGCGCAACATCATATTATCCTGAAAATTATCCTTATTACGCTTTCTCTGATAGACACGAGTGGACTTCTAACGGAGAAACAAAGACTTTTGGATTAAAATTAAATGTCCCATTGCAGTCGCTATTTGGCAATTTCATTTGTGCGGTCTATTAAACTCTAGTGTTGGGCGAATTTATAATTGGCGATTGGAAGGATCAAACGATGATATCAACTGGGTAACATTAAATAGCACAACAAAGACGTTTGTTTTAACAACACAATATTTTACGATTCCAACTGAAAATACTGCTAACAAGTACTTTTATTTTCGAATTTACGTTGTCAAAGTCGAAGGTCCGTTTCCAGGATTGACAGCATTTCAAATATACACATATACAGGACCAGCAATCATAATCGTTGCGAGAGAAATTTATGATAATATTTTTAATCTGCATGAAATTATAAATGTTGATGTTAACTACGAATCACCAGCAAAAAAAAATACACGATATAAAATTACAATCTATTGACCATATTTTAATGAACAATCCAACATTACCAGGAGCTGAAAGAAATTTTATTCGCGTTTTGCATATGCGAGGACCACATCTGAGAAAAGCAATAAACGACTTTGATATCATAAGCAGATATTGTCATCCTGATGATTGTCTAGAAGAACAAAAACAAGTTGAAATTATTTAAAAAAATATTGCTCGAGCTTGACAAGGAAAATATTGATGCAATAATTCAATCAGATCTAATAAAAAAAAAACGAGCTCATGATGAAGAAGCTTTGAAAAAAGGACAAATAAGCGTTAATCATGCTCTTCTCGACGACCTAGAGGCATCTAAAATAACAAAATTATAAAGAAACAAAGAGTTATACAATAGTTTTTTCAAAAGGAGAAATTTTTAAGCATCTCGGTATGTACTACCACGACAAGGAAACTCTAGTTAAAATCGCTAGTATGACAGTGGATACGGAATTAATTATTAAAGTGTACTCGAACGCAATTTTGCCAATGATACGTAAAAACCCGAATTCGATCCGATTATTGCTAATAAATCTCTAGAGATAATAAAAAATCTTAACGAGGAAATCGATAATATCGATGATGATGAGCGAGAAAAATGTTTGTAGGAGTAAGACTAACAAATTTGGAAGAAAAGATTGATTCTTATTACGACATAAGTGATGAAAATGATGTTGCACTTCCATCGCTCCAACGCTCTAGACAATTGTCATTACGAAATTATTATAATGAAATTGAGAAAATACTCACGCAATCATACGAAAAATTAATGTTAAGAGTAGCTTATACTATTGGTCTTCTCACAATTAAACGATACAGACTCCGAAAAGTAATGCTAATAAATTTTGTAGTCGCATACGTAATTATCAGAAAATATCTTGTCCTCAAAATTTATACTTTGAATCAGATAATCTTGGTACTTGGGTTCATTGATGAAACAGAAAGAGAATACAGTAATTTGGTAAATGAAATAGATTTTTATGAACGTGAAGTAGAAAACACGTTTGATTCCTACAGTTGGTTAAAGAAAAATGAGGCATTGACAGATGAACGATATAAGGACACTTCGTCAGATGTTTATGACAAGTACAGAGATTTTATAGCTGATCCTAACAATAATAAGTTTCGTGATTTTCTTGATTTGATTGTTGGTAATAGAGTTTTTAATATTGTATAAAAATTGTAAGCAAATATTGTATAATGAAAAAACAGATCGTAGATTTCAATCATATTTCTGGGGAAATTCCAAAATAGGATGTGGACGCACTAATGCAATATTCAGATATTATCATTTTAAAAAAAACTTTGGTGCGTAAAACGATGTTACAAATACTATAGTAAAATACTTCGGTTAATATCATATTTACCACTGCTAATGATCAGCTCTGGTATATTCTCAGGTGAAGCATCATTAAATCCGTTTTTGTTAATAATATATGGTGTTGGTGTTTCTCTCACAACAGCGTTTCAAAAAACTGAACCTCGACTTGATACTAAAAAATGCCTGTAAAACAGCGAGTATCACTTATAAAAAATTGCTTGATCAGATACGATCTTACTTGCGAGGAATAAAATATGATATGAACGATTTAATACGCGAGTTTCGTATTATTGACAGTATGTTAACAGATATTTTACCAATGAGAGTTAGCTAGTATGAAAATAATTATCAAAAAAAAGTATTGTGATGAGGTATAAAATTTTGTCTAAACATTAAAATAATGTTTCACTTACCTGCTTACTCCAGCAAATAAATCCACTTGCAAAATGAACACGGATAAAAATTTGGACTGCCTTTTATAGCGTTACAAGACCTAAGCGATATTTCCAAATTTTCTGGAATTTCCGTTACGTAATTTTCCAGAATGTTCTTTAAAATTTCCGTTACGTAATCTTTGGAACTTCCGTTACGTAATTTTTTAAAACAGCTGGGTATTTTCATTACGTACGTTTTAGAACAGCTTGGAAAATAAAACCGTCTCTGTAATATGATACATTTCCCCCATCGATAAATCATTAGCCGTCGTCTGGTCTATATTCTGAGACAGATGTTACTTAGGTCTAGAAGACAGTGAAACAGAGATAGGTGGTGGGTGGGGAAAATAGAAACCTGTTTATCCTTACTAAAAGATAGGTAATTTCCAATGGAATTTCCAGAGTAACGCTATAAAAGGCAGTCAAACGTTTTTCTTGTGGATGTATCTTCGCTGGAGTAAGCAGGTAAGTGAAAGTTTATACTTCGGAGCTAAAAAATGTTAACATAAAAGGTTTTGGAGGGGTAGGGGGTCTCTAAGATAGGACATTTGTATTTGTTTGGAGGGGGAGAGGGGTCTCTGAGGTAGAAACCTTGTTTATCTTTACTACTTGCATGTATCTAACAATGCAAATTGCATTTTTAAAGTCCTTCGCCTCAGTTGATCGGAGTGTTGCAGACACTTCGCTGGAACATCAAACCCTCTGCCAGCGTAACAGGAAAGAAACAGTTCCGTCGACCAGAATGTAATAATTTCAGAAACCTATCCCTTAAAAGAATCTTAATGTTACATATCAACATTTTTTTGAGATATTTTAGTTACACATACCAGAAATACGGATGAAGCGTTTTTTATTTCATTGCGATAAAAGAATGAACATGATGAAGACCATCAATTGAAATATAATATTTATTTTAAAGTTATAACTGAAATGATCCCTGAAGATGATTACCTTTCTTATTTATAAGGCATTGTCACAATAGCTTCCTCTCCCTCCCCCATTTGTCTTTCTCTCTCCCTCCGTTATAGTTCATGCCTTAATGTCTTGTTAAACAATTTAGTTACTTTTTGTGTGTCTTGGATCATGGCAATATGATCCCATGTGAGACTGACACACGAAGGACGATAGATCTTTCCTTTGACATGGCATGGAGTACAGACATAGGCGCTTGGTATATAAAGCGAAGGGAATATATTTATTCTACTCTTTCCTTGAGATATCTAGGAATATAATCCCAACAGATGTGCTATTCTTCAAAAACGACATCTTTACAATGATCAACTATCCTCTAGTATCAAAACCGCTTTTATAATAATAAACGGCACAGAAAAAGGATTGTTGACTAGAAAATACGCCTCGAGGTGTCTCAAAACGGATAGTTCAATACTTACGACAGTTATTTATTAGCTGCTATTAGTCTGCGTCCAGGAGATGAAGTTTAAGTAAAACATTCAGACTTATTTGTTTCCGCATCCAAGGAAGAAAATGCATCAGCGACATTATATATCATCCTTTACATTTCTGTGTATGTGATTGATAGGTATAAGCTCTGATATGAACGATTTGATACCAAAAGTGCTAGCACAAAAATAACATTCTGAGAGGAGAGGTGGAATGTATTGTATACGATACATATTGCTACCATGTATGGTTAATATTAATATTAGTATCTTTTGTATTTCTGATGCTTTTCTCAATCGTAGATTCCATATAAACATTCAACAATTACAAACCTCACGTAATATATACTTAACCATTGTATAATACATTGGGAATGAATCTGTTCATTAATTTAACATGATTTTATTGTGTGATTGGTTAGTTACCTTCCTTCAAATCAGAGGCACATTTGAATTATGTCAAGCATACAGGCAGCTACGATTGACAGCCAACTTAAAGAATATTTTGGACTATTCTCCTGACTAGTTTATTTTCTTGATGACTTAAACATACGCATAATACATGTACTTTTTTACATGCATCGGTTATTACTTTTCTGTGTTCATGTACCTCGTATAGCACTGTACATGGACCTGGGCCGAATTGACTTGCGTTGTAAATATTGCTGACAATTATATTATAATAAATGATTTACTCCAATGTTATTTTATATTAGTATGTCTTTTGTCATCAATTACATTTCCAAACTTTTCTCTGCATTGTCATTTGCAACCATCAAGTTACTGTTTCATAATCATATTTATCTTAGTCGTCCATGATTTATCAATTATATTATATCATATGCATCCATTTACCTACTTGTAATTTTATTATTATTATTATTATTATTATTATTATTATTATTATTATTATTATTATTTAGGCATATAGAACCATACATTTTCAAAATAATAAATGTGTTCAAATTACTTTATTCTGAAATTTGCCAACTCTTCATTTTCATCATTTTCCTTGAGTTTAAAATCGTCCGGTCACTAGTATATTCTGAATAAAAAAAAAGATAAATAAGTCGTAAGTCGAAAACCTAATGATTAGCATTGATCGGCGTAAGTGTCAGAGGCTTTGATGCTTTCATAGCATTCGCAATTATTGAGCCGTGGTGAACTAAACATATATAACCATAGAAACAGTAATAACTTCACGCCAATGAATCCACAGCTAAATATGAGTAGGAATTCATTTATGAAATCCTTAGATCATTGTTGAAATAATCTCCCGATTCAACAAGGGAAGATGCAATTTTGTACAATATATAAAAGAAGAATTGACGTTAAGATAAAGAAAGTGTCGTTTTATTATTGATATGGGGATTAAAAAGAAAATAAACATGACACTCCTGCATACCGGATATAGGAATAGATGTAATGATTTACACAACGTCTTGTGCATGAACCGTGTACGATATAATCCTCTGTGTCAATGTGGTGAAAACAGTGATACACACACACACACACGCACACACACACACACACATACACACACATACACACACACATACATATATATATATATATATATATATATATATATATATATATATATATATATATATATATATATATATATAAACAAAAAAAACTATTATTGACCAACAAATAAAGATGGCCCAAAGTCTTAATAAGTTTTCACATACCTTGATCTTAAATGCTCTGCGAAATGGCATTGGATTAGTGATTGCCATGTTGCGTTTATTTCATATAACTCAAACCTTACAACATAAACCAAGCGTATTAGGCAACGGTTCGGTAATATGACACTATATTTCTTTTATCTGTGTTCGTATTATTATTTAACTTTTAATTTAATATAATCCTTTCGAACCCTCTATAACGGACAGTCATACTAACGAAAATTTCCTTGTTCATGCCTTGTCCTAATTCTCTCTCTCTCTCTCTCTCTCTCTCTCTCTCTCTCTCTCTCTCTCAAACATAAGCAACTGCACATAGTAATATGATATTGTAATATTATTTTGCCGCAATTCTCGTATAATGTGCAGCATCTGTGGAGAAGTGTGTTATCAAAGGTTTGAGAATCGGTAGCATAATCTCGTTGTAACTCGTACGGAACTAAGCTGTTTGAAATACACTATTATTGAAAACAGCATCCATTTAAAACATATTGCAATACGAAGAGGGATTAACAGTATATATCAAACAGGAGAACCTGGTATTGTCGAACGCATGTGGGAGGCTGTCATGAGATAAATGTTGGTCCAGTTTCTGACTCCATGATGGCTTTGGTTGTCAAATAATGGGTTCTTAAACTCGCTAATACCACAACTAGTTATCCTTCAATCAACAAACTAGAACACGTTAAATTCTTTATTTCTTCATTGAAAAAATATGGTTTACTTTCATACCCAAATACCAACTTTGTTAATGATACATGTTTCCGATTAAACAACCAGGTATATGGCACAGATGTTTAGCGGAATCTAGATTGACTCAGTATAATTATTCTATAAAATCTTCATCTTTAGCTGATTATTCTTCTTCTCAAGGGTTTATTGTGGCATCTGTGATAACACACATGCTGAGTTAGGCTGTCTCTACTAATACTTCTCTTTCATTAGAGAGTAACCAGTTTAAAATTATTGAATGCTTAACATTTCAGCTATATCTGTCATTTTGAAGTGGTACGATGTTTAAGCCGAAACAACATTGTCATGACCACCCCACCCTTTCAAAAATGATTAAAGTGTTATATATTGTATACGTGAAAAAATTTTAATCTAGTTTATTCATTGAACTCTGCTCAGTGAAATATATATAAACAGCAACAAACATCTAAATTTCACACCCGTGACATGAAATAAATCATATAATTCGGTAATTTCGCGTTGATAGATTATATTAACTAATTCAAAGGTCGAGGAAGATAATGAAATAAGTAACACATTTTTCGGTCGGAAGTATGTTGTCTGCATCGATCCAAAGGAAATGGGATGTCACTTCAGACCTTCACGTTAATGTACCAAATTAGGTTTAGTTCGGAAGCTAGCCAATAATTATATGTTTACAAGTAGGATTTTAGGGCAATTATAATTGGGGAGGTATAGTAGGGTACGTCTTTGACACAAAAAACGGTTCACAGATGATTGAAACAAAGGAAGCAATATCTGTGCACTACAACTAATTGTTTCATATTATATAAGGTGTTTTTCAGCTCTTTCTGTGATTAATAAGGAATGAAAGAAGAAACATATGAAAAAATTAATCAATTGATACATGAACGAATGAACAAATGAATTTGGGAAAATGAGATTGAAGTAAGAGGGAACAATAGGATCAGCAAATAATAGACCAATGAAAAAATAAAAACAGAGTTTAAAATCAACGTTGTCATAAATATGTTGCATATGTTACTATAAATGTAAACTACGCCAATATAATATATATGGTACAGAAAAAGTTTATCTACCATGCAGGAACTGCAGGATTTAATTTAAAAATCTTAATCACCTACTTGTGCCTGATGCGAAAAGAACTTCTAGGTTCATGTGTTCAAACTTGCGATCTAAATTGTATAGTGTTCCAAGCTGTTCGAGCATTGATTAGGAATACTAGGCCATTTTCATACTTTTCCACATATGTCTGCAAACGATGCCTTCTATTCAGGAGGCCCGGGGTGGCCGATTGGTGGTAGGCGTTCGCCTTTGCAGATCACTCACACACCTCACCTTTATCTGCATGAGTTGTAGTCTGAGCTCGACTAAAGTGGAAATCTGAAAAATCTTGCCTGTAGCCTCCGGTTATATTTGGTTCTTCCCAGGGTCTTCCCGGATTCTTTCTCCACCAAATATACGGGCCATGCCGTTAAACCAACAAACTTAACAAGTATGCATATATACCGGTAGGTACTTCATTCATGGTTCTCTCTCTCTCTCTCTCTCTCTCTCTCTCTCTCTCTCTCTCTCTCTCTCTCTCTATCTGCAGTTTGCTTGTTTTGTATTTATTTTGCCCCTAGTCAAACGGATAAGCTGTGGGACAAGGTTTTGATCTCCAGTTACTTATTAAACTGATTATCTACTGAGGGATACAAATCATTATTTGCAATCCCCCACGTATTAGCTTTTAATTTTCTTCCTCTTTAGCACTGTAAGGCTATATAGCGCCATAGAAAAGGTTATTTACATTTAATAAATGGTTTATTGTCGACGAGCGATAATAAAATCAAACAGTTAAAATCAAAAACGATGAGATGGTGAAGGTAATATATAAGCTTCCCGATCAACGGGCAATTTAAATGTTGCGTGTCAAAAATTATTTAGATGAAAAGGTGCTAAGACTGAACGAAGGTATGAACATTATATACAATACTCACAGTGATAGCACAAAAGTTATATCTTAGAATAAATGTTTACTTATTTCAGGAAGTTGAAAATGCAAGAGACGTTTATAGTATCAAGGAGTTCTTTCATGTGGTGAACATTGTAGCAACGATCGCGAGCAAGTTGGAGTTCGAACTAGTGTAAAGTGCTCAACAATAAATGGTTTATTCCAAGAAACAAATCTGGTGGGTCTTCGCGTTTTAGCATGTAGGAGTGGGATATATAAGTATAACCAATCTTAATTCTTGCAACGACTACCTTTTCCCTACGGTTGGTTCTGTAGGAAGGAGCCCATTCTCCTAGGGTGGGCTTGATCGCATGGAGTTTGTTATTCACTGCGTCGTTCCATGATGAATGGCACTTGAGGCGTAAAGACTTTTTAATGCTAGGTTTAAAATTAGTGTATTGTATTTTAAAAGCAGATGGTTCTAGGGATATTTGTTGAGCAAATCGGTTAGTGATGGGTTTCGCAATTCTCTATTGGGAAGTGACTGAAGTACTGATAGTGAGTCGGAGAAGATGATGCATTTAAAATACGTTTGCTTTCGATATATTTCAGAGCAAGGTCTATTGCTTTGATCTCGGCTGAAAAAAGATCGATGTACCATTTGGTAAACGAACTTTTGTTGTGTGAATTCCATGAACGTAGGTTTCAGCAACCTTTTCCTCGTCTTTTGATCCGTTAGTGTGAATTCGTATGTAGATGTTAAATCCGGTGAGGAGTTCTTGATAAGGGTTGTGAAAGAGTTTAGGGTTTGAGTCTGATTTTATTTCCATCATGCAGAGTAAAATGTACGATTTATCTATCCAGGAAGGTGTTTCGGAGATGGACGTGTTCTGGATTTTAGAAAGATAAATATTTGTAATGTCAAGGCTGGATGATATTATAATTCCAAATGTTGGTAGATCATTTGCTTTATTTTAGTATAATATTTTATCTTTGAATTGAAAAACAGCCGAAAAAGCAGGGTTCAGAGGGTTTGATCTTAATTTGAGGGCATACTGTATCGAAAGCATTTCTTTACGGTGACTCGTTCGCTTCACTGAGAAGGTTTTCACATGATGATGTTCTAAATGCTCCCAGAGCTAGTCGTATCCCTTGATGGTTAATTGGGACAAGCATCTTTTGGTATGACTTTCAGGCTGAAACATAAACAACGCAACCATAGTCCAGTTTGGAGCAAATAAATGTTCTGTGTAAATTGAGGTCAGTGTGCGCTACTACTTTAAGTCTATCTAGAGATTTCAAGCTTTTTGGTTTCAAGTTCTGTATGTGTGGAATGAAAATCAGATTTTTTTCGTAGATATTACCTAGAAACTTTGTTTCCTCAACAACTGGTATAGGTGTTTCGTCCAGCGTGAGCTAGGGTCATTATGGTGTCTTCGTAACTGACAGAATGCGTACATTCTGTTTTTGATTTTGACAATTTTGAAACCGTTGGCATTGGCCCAATTTAGAATCTTGTTTATATTTTATTGTAGTTGTATTTCAATTGTATGCATGTGTTTTGATCGATAACATATTAGAAATCAACGTATATAGAGATTAATCCACACCAGGAGTCAAGCAATTGGTAATGATATTAATTTTGATGCTGAAAAGCGTTACGGATTAAATGCTCTCCTGGGGATTACCCATATCTTGCTCCTACAAATCAGACATGGTGGAGCCCACTCGTACCTTTTATTCCCTGTTTGAGAGAACGTTCGATATAAAAGAGGGCAGACGGCCTTTTAGACCCAAATCGGGCAGGTCATTCAGTATTCAGTACTTCCATGTCGTATCATAGGCCTTTTCTAGATCAAAGAAAACTACTACTACGTTCTTGATAAAAGCATCGCCAATAAATGTTTCAAGTCTAATCAGATGATAATTGGTCCTACGGCCATATCGAAAGCCACTTTTAAAAAGGAGATATTAAGTTATTAGTCCTCAAGTACCAAACAAGCCGATAATGGATCATTCGTGCCATTGTTTTGCACACATGTCGTCAATGCATTGGGGCGATATTTGGTGGAATCTGTGATATCTTTGCCTGGTTTGGGAAATGGCATTACTCTTGCTTCTTTCCAAAGTTTATGTACATTACCAGTAATCCATAAATCATTGAAAATTTCCAAAAGTGATATGATGGTTCTGGTAGGTGTTTCTAAAAATAGTAATTTATTTCGTCAGGTCTCGTTCAAAGCTTCCGTGAGCTCCAAAAGTGAAAACGGTTGATTATAACTTTCTGTGTTATTGGATGTAAATTTCAACCGTGTCATTTCTTTTAACTGTTTAATCCTCAGAAGGTGTCTGAATTGTTAGAAGGTGAGGAACATTAAGAGAAACTATCAGCAAGTCAATTTGCTATATCATGTTTGTAATTGAAATGGTTATTTAATTTCAGATGTCGGAAGGAATTGTGCTTTCCTTTTCCATTTATTTTGCGGATTGTGTCCCATTCTTTCTTAATAGAGGAACGAGAGCGTAAAGTAGAAACATATTTTTTCCATGGCGCTCTTTTACTTTCTTTGATGATGCTGCGAGCTTTAGCTACAAGAATACAGTACTTACTTAAGTTTTCAGGCGTCAGACGATTATTAAATTTTCTCAGTGTTTCTCGGCGTTGTCTAAAGGCTTTTTTACATTCGTTAGTGAACAAGTTTTGGGGTTCTGTTAGAGTTCGGTGAGGACTTGGAAATGGATTCTTCTGCAATCTCGATTAAAATAGAAGTACAATATTCAATAGAGTCATTAACGTTGAAAAAGGTATCAATGTTAAGCTTAGTTTTACAAGGTGCTTCAAATTTAGCCAAATAGGTCCTCTTTAAATTCCCTTATGGGATTGCATCATCAATTGTAGAGTTAATATTGTTAAGAGTGATTGGAAGGTGGTCACAGCTGTGAAAGTCATCAGCGACCTCCCAATCATAATCCAACAGCAGCGAAGGAGAACCAATTGTCAAATCTATACACGTGTATATACCCGTTCCTGAGTGTAATTAAGACGGCGATTTGGTGTAAACACAAATCTTATCTAAAATGAAGTCTTCTTCTTATTGACCTATGTTACTTATGTGATTTGATCCCAATAAAATGTTATGGGCATTAAAATCCCCTAGAAGAACAAATGACGGGGACAGTTATTGAACAATGCTGTCTAATTCGTTTGGTAGTAGGTTGGTGTTTGGTGGTATATGAAGGGAACAAAATTTAATCACTCGATGTAGAGTGAAGCTTACAGTAATGGCTTGCACATTGTGTTAAGGGAATGATAATATGAGGGGTCCTATTGTTCTCAACAGCGGAAACTCCTCCTGAGGCCCTGTAAACATTTTAGAGCGGGTGTTAAAAGTGGAGAAGTTTTTAAATGTGATGTCGTCTGTATCTTTTGGAAATGTTTCCTGCAGGCATAGTACTGCAGGATCATGTTCATTTAAAAACAGGAGAATATCGTAGTTGGCTTTAAGTCCTCGACAATTCCATTTTATGATGGTGTTCATCATTATGAAGTTAACGTGGAGATTATGTAATTAGGATAGACCTGGGGGGGGGGAATTTATGTGCTTTTTTATCTGGAGGAAGTACGGAGTTGAATTTTTATGTCTGGAGTCACCTTGAGTGCATAGAACAATTTCTTCTGTATCCGTGTCTTCAATGTCGCCAAACCTATTATAATGCTTTATGGATCATCAGAACCCTTTTGCTGCCTGTTTGCTTATGATCTCTTTTTACGATTTGGTCATTTTGTTTGTGGCGTGTTGTTGAATCTTGTCTGAATAGACACTGTGCTTTTTGGGGCTTTGTCATATAGCGGTTTGAGGTTGGTGATGAATCAAGTGAGCTTGTTTGTGTTTGAGTGTTCTTGGTAGTTTATGATTGTACTTTACTACGTTTGAGAAGGCTGGGCCAGGGATGGACGTACTGGCATATAGAAGATTTCTGGCCTCTGGAAAGGGTATGGTGGAACTGTACTTTACCTTTTGTATTTCCTTCTCTTCTTTCCCGGTTTAACAATCCTTGGAATTAGCGTGGTGCTCCTTTCCACAGTTGACACAATGCGGAGTGGCTTTGCGCTCAGGGTCCAGATTAGAAGGATCCCCACATCGGCCACATTCTGGGTTTTTTGAGCATCTTTATTCGTATATCTGACACTTAAATCATCAAAGTGGAATTGCAATGTACATCTCATCCTTAACTTGTAAATATCCAACTTTGACTACTTCAGGCATAATGATATTGGTGCCCTGCAAAGTGTTGTTACGTTTCATACGAATTCTGCTTACAGCAGTGACACCACCATTTCTCGTCCATTCGAGGATTTCTGTGTTGCTGACTCCATCCAAGTCACGACAGCGAATCACGCCTTTGGACGCATTGACTGTTGTGTGAGCTAGTGCGATCACTGGAATATCAAATAATGTTTTCATTTTCTGAATATTTTCTGATTGTCCTCGTCGTTCGGACTCTACGAGTATGCAGCACAATTTTAATTTTGTTCACAATTTTTGGTGTGCTGATTGATCCCATTATAGTCTTTTCAATTATCAAAGGTGAAAGTGTCACAAGCTGTCGTGAAGTATCTTTGGACTGGATCGCCATGAAGCGTTGCAATGAGTCCAAGCCACATGGTTCTTCGTCCGAGTCAGATAATCGTTTCGTTCTTTTAAGTTGATTTTTGGGGGAGGTTTCCTTGATGGTTTGGTTTAATTTCAGCACCTGTGCCTCCCTCCACTACGGGCCCAACAAGGGCACACATTTTATGTATCAGGGATACACAGGTGTTATACTCAGTATGTACGATCACCTCCCGATTGATCCCGTAAGACATAACGCAGTCGAAAAATTACCTCCCGATTGACCCGTTAAACCACCTCCTTCTAGCAAGTCTTCTAAGAGTTGGGAAAACAAAACCTAAAGCGCAGACTGTAGGGGGACGTTGGTATCGAGATATACCAGGTGAAAGACAGAGAAAGTGAGCTAGTAAGTTAAGACCTCCTAGGGCTCGGCTTGACCAGCCGATATGTCGAGACCGGGTCAATATCGACCATCCGTCTAGACGATGTAGAGGCCAAAGTAGTGTATTTCATTGGGGGGGGGGGGGCCTCTGCTCAACTACCAATATAATTTCCTCCCCCGACACGGGCCGCACCCCACGGCAAACACGTTGCATCTGCTTAGTCGCCTCTTACGACACGCATCGAGGACTCGTCAAGCCATTTCTACATCCCCGGACCCGCAGTGGGGAAAGAAAGTTATAAACTCAACCTAAAGCATAATATACTATATGGACGTTATCAGCGACTTATGACCCATTGTAATTTGTCAAGAAGACTTTATGTCGCTGAAAACGAATTTTATCTAAATAATTATATTATATTGAGATACAAAATCATTCAGATACACGTAACATATATGTACTGGATAAATGTAATTCATGAACTTCTATCTGTACATTTGATTATTCGTTCAACTATCATTGTGTGGACAGTCGTAATAAGAGGCTTCTTGCAATCCACCTTGAGGGGTCCTTGATGAAGAAGACCTCCAATGCGCACTCCTACTTGTCGTGAAAGGCGACTAAAAGAAGCAAACATGTTTGCACTACAATTCGGCTTATAATGAGGAAGCAGAGACGGTTTGGGCTTCTTAAAAGTCTGCGGTGTATTACACATATAAAATTTATTTTAAGGATTTTACTCTTTTCGGCTTTAGCTTTGATTTATTTGTATTTTATGTGATACATAAGCTTGCTGGGCACAATATATCCAGGAATGTACTAATGTGGCTTTAAGCACTACACCTGTATGCTTCTTCCAATGCGTGTTCTATAATGGCTCTTACTTGTGGATACTTATTCAACTAGGAGTAGTGCAAAAAGCTGCACCCAAACCTTCATATATATAATTTATTTTAGATCAGGACTCTTATATGTGTATAAAAAGCAATTTTTCTCATGGAGATTTTAAAGGTTTCTCCAGTCTTTCACAGTCGATTATCATTAGCCCTGATGATTCCAAACCTTTTCCACTGAAATAAGTTGAGCTGTTATGGAGAGCACGATTGTTCACACTTTCAGTCAATGAATGAGATTTACTTGTCCTACATTTGTGTTCGTGTGTGTGT
>JAECUM010037176.1:0-18299 GCA_016617855.1 Megalonaias nervosa
ATATATATATATATATATATATATATATTAATGCAAAATGTCATTATGACGTTATCGTTTGTAGGTACTTTTGTGGGCATGCCTCCTGAAAAAGCTGACATTTTCTGTTTTCGTGTTTTGTAACGATGAGGAAATCATCGAAATCTTGTATCTCACGAATGAAAGTGAATCCATAACATGAGCGTAAAATTTTACAATTCTATGTTTGTTGAACACTGAAAATCTCAACTCCATGAAATACCAAGGAGAGAAGGATACTTATTTTCCTAGTGTCAGGTTGTCTCGACTTTTGAGTGGTTTTTAGTAGATTATTGAAGAAACACTAACACCAGTCAAGATAATAGACCCGTTTTGATAGACATGTTTATCTTCAGAAAGTCGCGTATGTATGTGTGTCTAGATAACCTACATATATGATCTGAAATTTTGCCTGTACATGCAGCAAGTGTGCATTATCCCGCCCACCCCCCACCACCCCCATATGCATTCATTACGCGCAGAATCAGACGAAAATGATACTACTTTACATACAATATACGTTCTCGTGAACTTCTACATCTTATAATTCTGGCGCTTTTCAAAGTAAAAACAATAATTAATAGATTCCCCATATGCATTGGGGGTGTGTGATTGGGATTTTTAACGTAGCTTTATAAACATTAAGTCATATCGCTACGATGTCTGCAGTGTGGCAGATTATAGAGATATCTTGCACTGGGGCATCATGCCGCAGACATGTCCCACCCAGTCACATTATACTGACACCAGGTCGAACAGTCCTAACACTGACCTCTTAATGCTGAGAGCATAGCGAGGCAGCTCTTAGTACCATGTTTATTAGTCTTTGGTGTACTCGGCCGGCGTTCGAACCCGTGACCTCCCGCATCCAAGGCGGACGCTCTAACCACTAGGCCACCGGAGTGGTCCATATGCATTGGTATAGGATAGGAGAATTCCATCCGAGGGTAAAAACTTTGCGTCAGATACCAGGCTATGACGAGTGTCTGACTCAGAAGTTCCATCCTTCGGGTGGAGGTTTCCTATCCTACACTGAAGCTTAATGAAGGACTCTAATTCACACATTCCCGAAAGGAAGATCGAAATCAAAATGTGTCTTGAGAATACTGATTTAAAGATCAGATAGTAAAACAACCACCTACATTAAGACTGTGCGTAAAAGATGGACGCACACGTTATATGATGTATAAACACATTTTAGTTCTCAAAGAACAGTGGTTGAGACAGCTATGGTCATGACAATACACATCATCTAACTTGTGTGCTGCACATATCTTGCGCAAGGTTACAAATGAGAATCTGTACATCCCCATACCTAAATAAACAAACAAATAAAACAATGATAAAGTTTCAAAAACTTCACTTTCACTTTTCCCAACATTTCAAGTACTTGCCTAAATTCGTTCAGATGTATGTGCTTTGATTCACTGAAAGATCAAAAGAAATAATGTGCAACGTATGTATGTTTCAAATGTTTAACTTATTGAAAGAAAGGATGATATAGGACATTTTACTGCTTTAGTTCTAAATGCATCTTAGAAACTAGATTTAAAAAAAAAAAAAAAAAAATATCTATATAGCCTGGGTCAGCACTATACCACTGATTGATACCTTGTGAGATACTGAATACAAACCATGAATAATGATCGACCCAATGTGGCTGAAAATTTCTGTCTCTGAGTTCTATCATACATGACGTGATTTCGTGCCCCGGAGTCTGGCTTTTATCTTTTTCACAGAATACTTACACCAGACTCGGCGGCCACATTCATTTGAATACATCCACATTCAGGTGAATACATCTACCTTCATTTGAATACATCCACCTTCGTTTGAATACATCCACATTCATGTGAATTTCCTTCCCTGAACCTTCCATATTACCTTTCTCGCTATAATAATTTAGTAAACTCATTTTATCCACGTGTTAACTACATTTTGTAATTTGAATGTAAATGCACACAGATTTAAATTTGTGTAATTGTTTCGTTTCAAGCGCAAGATCGCATGTGAACAGCTGATCTCCTGTAGTAAACAAGTTTAAAAGTGATGACCTTGATTTAATAAGTTCATAAAGTAATCCGCTACTAATGTCGGTAAAATGCTATCAATAATTTAATTGCGTTTAATCGCTTGGCTGAAAGCATGGAGGGCAAGATCGTGTGTATTTGGTTAGAATAAGCCGAGTATAAAATAATGTCGTTTTAAACATTGCTAGTTATACGGGTTAATTTTGCTTCAAGTCATTTGATAGGCCGATAATTCGGTCACTTAGCCCAATGTGCAGTCAAGCGGTAGGTTTAGATACGTCACAAGATGTGAACGAATAAATTGTTACGTAAGTTCAAGCATTCAGTTCATCGGAGTGCGATGAATGACCACATAAAGGTAATAAATGTACGACTTATTGTAAAATGTGGGAAAATCTTTTCTCCGTGAATAGCACCTTGGAAAGTCTAACTACTTCGACTTGGAAAATGAATTTTTTGTGTATATGAACTAAACTTTAATTACAAATATCATATTAATGAAAACTGGTTGGCTTGCGCATACCATTAGGCCAAATATTCTCTTGGAAACCTATGAACACTGAATACACCAGTGCCGATTAATGGAGTATTGATGTTTGCAATCACAATCCTAAAACTAATGGGTAAATGTATGACGTAGCATTAATGTTAAAGCTTCAGCTATGCACAGGCATTGTTATAATTGATCCTTTTTGAATGAATATGGTCGTATTTCAAACAACATCCTTATAATAGGAAATCGATGGAGCCACGTCAGTTTTATCATAATTTAAAATGACTTTTAACTCACGTAAATTAGCAGTCACAAACCTTGCAAGTTTAACATGGCTCTTTGAAGCAAATGCTTTGATGAGACAGATGGAGCAATCAATTATTCAAGAGCCTAATGGAGCTATGGTAATAATGATGAAAATCGACTCTAATGCTGTTTTGTGAGAAGGTCTTGTCTCTATAGTTATTTTCGGAGCATCTCTATGAGCGACATAAAATCTACAATGGCACTAAGAAATGACAACAGAAAGATGCCCACATATTTTGCCATATATTATTCATAAATTTTATAAGTAATGGCAAAGAGGTATACTATGACACTGTACATATTACTCTCGTTTTATGTTTCTTGCAGAGATTTGTTAAACTAGCCATAAGGCGTACATTTTTTAAGCCTTAAATATCGAATAGACAGAATGAAAACAATTTCGGGAGGATTTGGTGTTCCGAAAAGGAATCTTCTATGGGTGTGATTCTCAGTTACTTGAGTTTAATAATGGCTGGAATAAAACCAGAATCCGATGGAATAAAAAGTTTGCAAAAAACTTCTATAGACCTTTGTATACTTGTCTAATAATGAGATTTATGAAATAACTTACTGAAAACTTATGACTTAAATTTGTATCAGTAAAAAACGTAATCCATATGACACCTACATCTTGATTTATGATAGTGGTTTCTTAAACAAATCCTAAAGACCCATTACATGAATTCAGTATTGGTGTGCACCAGAGATGCATACCATTGCAAGCCGGGCTGAGCTATACCTGGTTCAATGTGTTTTCCTAGTGGATCGTTTTTGGTACTTAGTTGGGCAATGAGTTTTGTGGTACGCACTAATAACACATAAAAGAATACGAGATTTTATTGGACTAAACCCACTTGATGGTGTTTTGCCTAAAAGGGACACTACAGTAAATACGTTTGCAAGACTGCACCGTGAGTAAAGTATATTGCGTAAGGACACACCGCATTCGTCTTCTTTACTTCTGATTTGATTGAACCAAGCCCTGCTTAAGGTATAATGCCAAGTAGCTCTAGTTAATTTTGTTGGACCATGAACATAAAGTGCCTTGTTTATGAACTAAACATGGAAGTCAACTTATTTTGGGAATCTAACTTAGTACTTCTATGTAGGAATCCAACACGTTAACCACTAAGCAACAGCCACTCCGGCAACCCAACAATTTTTCCAATCAATATGAAATCTTCTGAGATCATAAATGTTACTTACCTTTCTACCAATGAATTACCAGCTCATAATAATTTGTTGTGTAAAACATGGTACAGTGAAAACAGGAAATCGTTATTGACTTTTAACTGATATATGTTATTTTTAAAAAAATATACTTAGATTTATTTCTTTTATATCATTAAAAATGTATATATCCATTGATTGAAAACTACTTAATAGGTAAAATAAATGCTCTTCATCTTTTACTGTATAGCAAATTATCTTTTATGGGGAGGCAATCTCCATCCAGAATTTCACAAATGTTACATTGTCAGTTTCATAGTAACAATCGGTCTTAGATCTAAATCGATAGTTCAAAGCGTTCTGATGCACAACATACCAGAAAGAACTATTCCTCACAAAAACGTAATTTTACAAGATCTACCGTTAGAGGACAAGTTAATATTGTTATGCGTATTTTATTCAATTATTTCTTTGTTAGTTTATTTTTTTTTTTTTTTCATTACATGCTATTGTAATGTAACATTGTATGCTGGACTTAACCTTGTCCAAAACTGAGTTCATTTCTACTTGACCTAATTGACTTTTGCTTTTATTTCATTTATGTAAACAACTAATAATAGCTTCTTTTTTCTCTATGTGTAAAAGCTTAATATCAGGATTAGTATTCAGGTAAACAAGATGGAGTAAATATGTTAATTTGGGTCATGGTTTTGGAGTTTCCTAAGTGAATTTGACAGGTTATTGTGTTGTAAATAACCAAGGCTCATAAGATCATTCTAGAAGGTTATTTTCCATTAGGTAATTTGTTTTAGAAAATGCTAATTGTGACCCGAGGTCAAGTAGAGAACTATATAATCTTGTGATTGTGAGGATTTAGTCAGTCCTGCTTTAACATCTTGCACCTTTAAGTTGTGATTAAGTTGTGACCAATTTGGGTTGAATTTTATTTTCTTCAAATTATTGAATTCGAGTGATTTTTTTCTCTCTGGAAATACAAAAGTGCTCTGATAAATTCTTGGCTAAAGACATTCACTGGAATTTATAATATATTCAAACCTGGAAATATATTATTGTGATTAAACAAAAGACTTGACACATCAGCACTCCGAAGGCTATAACAGACACGTCATCGCCTTCGGTTTTGGATCTCTTCGGAACTTGTACTGAGTTTTATTCAGGGCATTTTATTATTAGGACTTGTCTTTATAATTCTTGGATTATTTTGAGATTTAATTCACAATACTGAAAGCTTTTTTTCTATTTTCATTATGTATTCGCGGGAAATAAATGATTTTTTAATTTTACTAAGCTTGCTGTCTTTCACTATCTTCTGTTTCTTATTTAGAGAGCATAAAATCGTAACTATATATATATATATATATATATATATATATATATATATATATATATATATATATATATATATATATATATATATATATATATATATATATATATATATGACCAACTTATTAGAAATAAATATTTTGCCACCCGTCATATAACATGAGTCATTTAATACTTGAATACTTGAAATGACTTGTATCTCCACTACAGGGACGTAAATAGTATTGGATGCCACTTTGCGTGTCTGTGGGATTTCTATGCTAAATAGGTCTATGGATTCTAGGGACAAGATGGAAAATTGTATTTTAAAAATGTTCCTAGGTTCAACATGATGGTCTGACTGGCGGGAATGTAAAATTGAAAACTTACGTGTCTGTCTGGTGAGAAATCTAACGTTGTAACATTACGGGTCTGTTAGCGGGAAATCTTATGTTATAAATAGGTTTAACACGTATGAGTATCTGTTGGACACAGGGAGAAAAAGACATGGAGATGGCAATATGGACTCTAACAGCAATTTAACATGGTGAAAACTCTTTGGTCTCCAATGGAAACTTAATATGGAGATGTCACTTGCGGAGAGGGGGAACAAAGTATTACATGGTGGTGGTGGTGGTCGTGGGTCGATGTAAAATTAGCATTATGACTCCATAGTGTCGTTTTTTGGAATGGGAGATCAAGGGACTAGAGGAAGATACGTAGTCTAAAAAAAATTAACATTATAATACCATAGTTTGGCTTATGGGAATGGAGGGAGTCAAGGGAATATAGAAAAAATATGGGTTCTAACTGGAAATGTAATGCAAACTATACTCTCTGATAAATACCCGGTGGCCTACTATCATTATCCCACCCATATTATTTTCTACCACTAAAGCTACTAAATCAAACGCCATTTAGAATGACGAGTACGCATAGTTACTCATCACCACAGGGCAGAGACGGGACGTAAAAGAATGGGTATATTACAGAATTTAAATTCCTAATAGACAATATCAGATTACCTCCCGACTATCCCCTTATAAACGAAACAAATCCTCTCCCCCTACAGCCTCCTTTTAAACAGAGTGACCATACCCTGCTCCCCATTGAATCCCGATAATTGTAATCATGAAGTAAAAGAAGAAAAAAGTAGCAACGCACACACGCAGTCACTAATAAATACGCAAAGTAAGAAACAGAGAGTGTACATTATGTTACAAAGTCAAAGGCAAATTTTGAATGCAGCAAGGTTTTACCAAATACGCGAGAGTGAGTGAGTGAGAAAGACTTGAAAATGAAAAAATCAGCAGTTGGGGATTATTCTCGTGAATAACATTCAAATTATAATTTCAAAAAACATACTACCAATTCCATTTTGCGTTTTTACTGTCTTTCTTTCTAGAATTTCTTTATCGGCTTCGTTTCTTCTTTTGCTTATATGTACATGTTCTAATAGGACTCCTTAACCGAACTAATGAAGAAAATACACACAATATTGTCCATGTACCATTGCAATCGCAAATTATCCAGTTGCGTCTGTAATACTATATTCCTTCTATTTCAGAGTTGGTTATGTAAAGCTCTAACTAAAACAGGTACTTACTATCGGTAAGTAATGTTTAATAATAATCAGTGTCAAATGAAGCAAATTTGTTAATAATCAGCTTTTAGCTTTTTTTGTTGTTGTTTATTGTGGGGTTTTTTGTTATAAAGTTACGATTTTGTCAAAACTAATTTCCGTACACCGTCCGAGTGTACTCATATTTAGTGTTAAGTATTTGACAGTTTTCTTTTTTTTTGTCTAAATGGCAAAAGTAATTTTGAAAAGGGCTAAACTGAGTTTGCACATCTTACTGAAGTTTTGTTTGTGTAACATCGAAAGATTATTATAATAAAATAGTGAGTGAGCGAGAGAAAATATTAGCTGTCGTCGTTTCTAAACAAAATGAAAAGGAAACAAAGAAAAATACAAACAATACAATAGAATGCAACAAACAACCTAATAACACAATGTATAAATGGCTTAGTTAGAACTCAGAAATGACAGATTGAAGGAACACGACTGTTTGCTAAAGTCATGCTGAGTTGTTTATGGGAAAACCGGCTCAACGTCCTATATTGCAAATGACCGAGTACTTGGCAGATCCATTGGTCTGTTTTTTTTTAACATTTGGGACTATCTGCTGAAAATGTAAAATCAACATAGCTCTGTTGGGACCCTCTTGGGACAATGGAAATTAAATATTAGTCTCTATTGGATTCATACGATCAAAGGAAATTTTATGCTATAAGTGTCTAAATTTTCAGCATCGCAAACCTGTTATGACCTCTAACGGGAATTTCAAATCCGGCTATAATGTTTGTTTTGTCTTTTGTCCCTCTTTCTCTCTGAAAATATAACGTTGACATTATTGTTGCGAATATGTAATTAAATTGCTTGTGTGTTAGTTTTAAAATTCTTTTTTATTTTAATTTTGTTTCATTACATTTTATTGTAATAATAATTTTCATTGGATTTGAGTTTCTTTTCGGAAAATTGGCTTGACCCGATTAGATATTAACAGTTACTTCAGCACTATTTTTAGCTCACCTTGGTTCATAGATCTTGTAAACATCGAGTAAAAACGACTGGCTATTACCAAGGTCATGATCTGCTTGCGTGATAGCTCTAATTTGTAAACAACTTTTTTTTTATTGAATCTTATAGTAAGATTCGGTAAGTCTTTTAAGGCGTGCGTGCAAATTATCATTTTTTTTTTATTGCGCTGTTCAAGTTAGAAATCACGTAACCTGTCACGTGAGCCACCATGTGATCCAAAATCGAAGTTTAAAACAGCCATTTTCTATTAGATCTATTGAGTTGTATTCCTACACCTTGAGGGTACAAGGTGTTTATATTGTTGATGCCGGCTTGTTCTGAAGTTCATCTATTTTTTGTATTTAATAATTCATATTCTCTAGAAAACAAAACAAGTGCTTTTCTTTATGAAAATTCTGGGACAAAGACGTTTAGTGGAAATTTATTCTGGAATTATAAACAGAACATTATAAATTGTGTTTCAAGGAGGAATTGTTGCCATTTGTACAACGACCTCATCTGACATCATCGCCTTCCATATTGGAATTTCATCGAGATTCGAACCTGGATTCAATTAGAACTGTTTAGTTATAGGACTTATATTTTTCAATTCTAGGATTAAATTTTGGATTATATTCACAAGACTGTAAGTCCTATTTCCTATTTTTGCATTCTTTTCTAGGGAAATAAATTATTTTGTTAAAATTTAAAAAGCTTGTTGGATTCACTCTTTTCTTTTGTTACTTTTGTACGAGCCTACACGTAACATTATATTTCAACATAAGTCTAAACGGTTTAGCAGTATGGTTCATTATTGAACATTTTAGTGGGTTAAACGCAAAATATAATGATAAAAATGTACATAGGTTTAACGTATTTAGAACTGTATAGGGTCAACTGGGAAATTTAATCTTAAAACAATACAACATTCAGTTATCTACTATCCAAATACCTAGTTGTCTACTGTTCAATATCCAGTTACATACTATCCAATACGCCGCTTGGAGTGACAATCACCCAGTAATATATTATCCACTACCTAGCTATCTACTGTCCAACACCCAGTTATGGGGGATAGGGAAGTTAGATTGGTTATAAGTGATTTAAGTTCTGATGCATGCCCCTTCATTTACATCCTATTCTATGTTGTTAGTAAATAATGGGTCCTGTTCACTTTCAAACAGATTTTGAATAGTAAATGTGGTGTACTGAATATTATACTTCGACTCTATGGTCATAAACTAAGTAACAGAAAGAAGCAATTCGACTATATCTCACAACTTATCCCACATGACAGAGCTTACTACTTAAAATGTCTTGGAATCGCATATTCATGTCACCTAACTCAAATAATGGGAAGACACTGAATTCTTCTAGAACCGTCCGAACTCCATCAGCCAATGAGAAATTAATCCAACGGCGTCATTAAGTATTATTATTAAGATTATTATTAGTAAGTATCAACACATACTTAAGCATTATTCATAGATCCTATGCATTTTACGCTCTTAATAAACCCAGTCACGTAGGCAAAATTTCACAAAAAAATAATCTGTACAACTTACTACAATGAATAAACATTAAATAAACTAATGTACCTGGAGTTACAAAAGAGATAGATTTACATAACAATTATACCTGGGTCTTGGTCACTCCAAATTGCGTCGGATAGCTGATAACTGGGTTTTGGATATTAGACAACCGAGTGTTGGTAACTCCCAAAGGTGTCGATGGTATTGTAAATAGTTTGGATACTAGATATATGAGTGCTGGATGATAGTCAAATGGGCGGTTGTCACTAAAACCAGAGTGATGTATCGAAGATAACTGGGTGCTTGATAGTAGATCACTGGGTGATGGTCACTCCAAACGGCATGTTGGTGGTATAGTGTTAGTGTTAGGTGATTGTCACTTCGATAGTGTTAGTGTTAGGTGATTGTCACTTCGAAAAACTTGTTTGATATTAGATAACTGGGTTTTGGACGGTAGAAAGTTGGTGTTGGATAGTAGTATACTGAGTGTTGGATAACAGATTTCTAGGTGTTAGTTTGTTGATAACTGAACGATAGATTGTAGAGTTCGATTTAACATTACATTTCACGTTTGATCTTATACAGACCACCCATTGGAACTCTATGACAATTTTTAACATTACATTTCCCGTTTGACTCTATAATTTCTTCAACATGGAAGCGTAATTCTAACTTCTGGTTTGAACATATATAGGCCTGCGCATGTGAAACCAATATGCGCTTTGAACATTTATTTCCTATTTGACCTTATAAATGTTTCAACACGGAGAAGTGATATTAAGCTCCTAGTGTACACTTTACCCGCTCATATTCAATCTGTGGACACTAAAAAATCCCTTATATATTCCGTTTCCCTCTAAGCATTTTTTAAAATGTAGGCTTAATATTAAATTCCCGTTTGACCTATACAGGCCAAGTCATGTTAAAACTATTGATATTTTTAGCATTACATTTACAATTGAAAACCATATAGGTCTCCCAATCCCAACAAAACATAACAAGAATAACACAATAAAAATGTTGTAACCTCATGAAAAATTAACGTTAGAGGTCAAACTAAGCCCACAATGTAAAAACTATAGAAATTAAAAATGGCGGTCTAATATTAATTTCCACGGTCTTCAGAGAGTCCTCTAGTGCTAAACTTGTGCACCAATGAATCTAATAACTTATCGGTATTTTGCAATATTTCATGTTCACCCAGATGTTACAACAATTTTAGCAACCAATCGTCTTCCTTCATTCTGTAAGTTGAGCTCTAATTAAGTAGTTTACATTTTGTTATTAGGTTGTTTTTTGTGGTAGTAAGGAGGGGTTGTAGTTTCGAAGCTGCTCCAATTGCTTTAAAATTGTTGTGTTTTACTCATTATTGGGGGGCCCCGAGTGGCCGAGTGGTCTAACGCGCTGATCGTTACGGATCACTGCCATCTCACCTCTGTCTGCGTGAGTTCGAGTCCAGGCTCGGCTAACGTGGGTACGTGAGAAAGCCTGCCAGTAGCTTCTCGTGGGTCGGTGGTTCTTCCCGGGGTTTTCCAGGGTTCTTCCTCCATCATTAATACTGGCCGCCATGTATAGCCTATCTTGTGCTGAAAAATGGCGTTAAACCCTATAACAACAACAAAAAACAACAACAATCATTATTGGGGGCGTTTTACTCGCGTGGGCCCTTTAAATTGTAAATTCGAAAAGTGGTGGAATTACAATAGCATGTGGTCCAGAATTAACCACATATCTCCTTTTACTGCCTTGATGATACATATTATAATTATGTATTATAATTATCTATTTTATATACATAATATCTTACCTTGAAGCATGACACGAGCGGTGGGGGTTCATCTTGATAAGCACTACATTCATATTACTAAAGAGGTTTATGTGACCCATATATCATGCTTTATTGATTTTTGTTTTAAATTAATTTTCAAACTTCATTTCTAGGGTACTGCTCATGTTAGAGTCATGAAACTTGATAACAGATCCATTTCACAATCCAATGTAAATTGCTCCCCGTGCTTGGAGGGTATTGAGAAATGAGGATTAAGTTATAAGACAATGACATCAAGGAGACGCAAAATAAGTAAACCCCACCCCACCCCACCCAAAAAAAACAACAACAACAACAAATGGCTCATTATGGGGGTTGTTTTTGCTGTAAAGATGAAAGAGCCTTAATGATGATGCTTCCGGTTAGAGATTGAAAAATATCTTTAGAACATTTACTAACTTATTTTGAATCTGCTGACTTTAGAAACAATAAAAAAAAGTGTTTGTTCTAAATCTAGTTCTTTTCGATTTGTTTACTCTCTATCTATCTTTCACAACTTCTCTCTGTCAATCATTTGGTATGGCACAATACAATCCTATAAGATGCACAATGTCGGTTCTGTCCTTTTCAAAGTTACTTTTGCTGTTGAAAAACATCCACTCAGAAAAATTCACAATCTTACACTAAATCTCAGCTACAACGCCAAATTTAAAATTCCTTTAACAATGTTACAAATGAAACTCTGATCTTAATATCTAAAACATCATATTCCATTCACCGAAAGATAAACACTGTAACAAGCGAAATAAGCTTGGGTACAGTTGGATAGTGTACGGAAACTAATCTTTTTTAACACTGATTATTTTTCTTTCAAATAAACATACTGATAGAAAATAGCCGTTTTCGTTAGAGCATTATATAAATAACTGGAAAATAGAAGGGATACACTTTTACAGATGTATCCACACAACCGAATGATATGTGATTATAAAGATCGCATTTCTAGTAGTGTGTGGACAATGTTGCACGTATTGTCTTCATCAACGCAGTCATGGATTCCCAGTAACACGAGTACTAATGCAAAAAAAAAAAAAATCAGTGACAGGGAAGGAATTCTAAAACAAATACACTAAAATGAAGCAAACTGTGCTTTTGACATGTTTTTGAAATTTTATTGTGATTTTTATGGTGGCACTCCACAGTTCGTATATTACATAGGGTTAGATTTTTAAAGAAAGATAATTTTTCCAGGCTTTCCTCACTGGTTAGACTGCCTATTTCAACAGACATTCTATATCGTAGGTATTATTGACATAACTTTTCATTCCCTTTTATTCCCTGTACGATTGATGGGTGTAATTTGGAGACATCTTGGCCTTACTTCAGATAGGCACCTGTCGAAAGTCTGCAAACGCTTGGTCGTTTTCACTTCCTGGACTGGGGAGATAAATTGAAAAACAAAAGGGTTGATAACGTTTTTACTTTCACTTTACTGTGTAATTCATCCATTGCACTTTCAGAACCCTTATTGTCTTGTCTGGCAAAATTAATTTTCCAGTTTTAAAAACTGATAAAAATAGTATACGTTAGATTAATTCAGAATGATTTAAGAGCACAAGGGAACAGCCATTTTGGTTACCTGTGTGCTTAGATCATGTACAATTTCCACAAATACAATATTCAAAGATATTCCAGCCACAGTACAAGAAAGTAACGTAAAGGCATGCCAATATTCTCTCCATTGCGCATATTGCACTCGCAAACAAGTTCACCTTGCGCCTGTCACTCCCTCATAAGTACATGATACCTGTAGAAGGACCCTTATTCACGAGAATATTCAAGAAGAAGAAGAAAAATCAAAAACAAAAGAAAGCAAAAAGAAAGTAAGTTTTTCCAAGTCTTGGTGTATGTTTCAGGTATACATATGATGTTCAAACACACACACACACACACACACACACACACACACACACACACACAAATTGTAAAGCAGATGGATTTGATTATGTTTAATTTGACAATGGTGAGTAATAGCTTTTATAAATGAGATTTGGACGCTTCTGGAAACGGCCTATGTTTTTTTAAAATGAAATATGAACTTGACAACATCGGCAGTAACCTTGTTAATCTTTTCCACGCCCAAGTTGCAGTAATGGCAGTGATAGTTGTGCACTCCTTGATAGAGAGCTAACAAAACTCTCCCTCTCTTCTTTCACTCAGCTATTAAAATTGTTACGACCCTGTAGTTAAATTACATGTGTGTTAAAATTTGATTTTTTTAAAAATTCTTTCTATTTCATTTTTATTTCATTTTTATATCATTAAATATAATTATTGTTATGATTATGATTGTGTTCGCAGGGTCTGATATTTTGTTAGAAACATCGTGTTTATTTAGAACGTAAATGTCACTCGCGTAAGCACGATTTTTGCATGACGGTTTTGTCGATTCAAGTAAACCGTCGGAAATAGCTATGTAAATGATTGGCTGTGACCACGGTCGTTTCTAATAATACTTGTTGACATTCTATACTGCGGTGGCGAGATTTTGAAATCGCATGATTTCTTCATGCTTGTACATGAAATGACGTATGAGTTTGCTTAAAAATACTCAGGTACCTGCGAACTAGTCTAGAGTCATATTTTAACATCTTAGAGAGTCACATCATAACATCTTATAGAGTTTCTAAATACCTTAAGAAGAAGGTATTCTTTTGTGCTGGAAAGAGTTGTTCGTTCGTACGTATGTAGAACAACATGTGTTTTGTTATCGATGATAGCTGTACTTCATCTACCTGTTAAATAATAATTATTTTCCCTGGAGAACCACACGACTGGCTTGGGACAAAAACATTTGCTGAAATTAATTCTAAATTGGAACTGAACAATACAATTTGTGATTCACAGTGAAAATTCTGGACACTTGTGTAAAACCTTCGTCTGACGTCGTCATCCGCCATCTTGGATCGGAATTGAGATTCAGACTTCAATTTAGAACTGTTTATTCACAGGACTTATGTTTTTCACAATTTTAGGACACATTTTAGGGTCTTCTTCTTAAATCGTAAGTCTTGTTTCATATTTTTACCTTTTCACCGTGTTTTCTAGGGAAATAAATTATTTTTGTTAAAACTTACAAAGCTTGTTGTAGTTATTCTTTTCTTTATGTTACTTTAAACGAACCGAAACGTAACAAAAAAAAGTTCTAGGAATTATGAAGGTAGTGGGACATGGACATTTGCCTCTAAAGAGGATGAAAGAGGGAGGGTTTTACATTGTTCATAAAGGGATAAGGAATTTATTTGAAACTTATAAGGAATTTAAATTCATTTTTTTTTACACTTTCCTTTGAATCCTATCCCTTCCCAACTGCCCGTGTTAATGAATAAATATGAATGCTCGTCAGTCTAAATGGCACGTGGATTAGTGGGTGCATGGGGTATTTGATAGTATGTCTGGGTGTTAATGGACAAGGTATCTTCAGTAAGTGTAGTTTAAACATTTCATTTCCATTTAGAACCCATAGTTTTTAATATTCCCTTTGATCCATCTTTTCCCAAACGAGATAATATTAATCATATGGCTAGGTTCTCATCAAAACCCCATATATTTCCCCAAAAGCGAAACTGTGGCCATAATGTTAATTTCCTATAGACCCCCAAGTGATGCTTATGTCCCCCTTACCTCCAAATTACATTATATCGTTACATTTCTGTTGGAGGCCATAGAGTCCTCACCATAATAAACTCCTGTTAGAGCCCAAAGTGTGATAACCATTTTGAATTCCCCTTATGCCCCATAGCGACATGCATGTGTTAAACCTATTTACATATTTTTACATAAGATTTCCTGTCAAGAGCCAAACAGACTCAATGTGTTTTCATGCAACGTTTAACGCCATATTTACCCATAATGTTACAATATTACATTTCCACCAGACATACCCTTCATGTTAAACAATTTTTGTTTTCCCCTAGAAGCCACAGGCACCATTTTAACCTAGGATTTCCATAGACACCGATACATACTATGTCTATCGTCCTTTTGATAAAAGCTCAGATATTTCTGCCAATGATCAAGTTTGGAAGACAAAAGGTCACGAGCTGTTCTAATTATACCTTCGTCTCATTTTCTACAAGAAGGTAATTGGAAATGAGTACCGGAACAAAGTCGTCTGCTGTTTGCTCCCTCACTACATCTGAAGACCAATTGAGCAAGCATAGCAGACGACCGCGTGCCAGTTAATCGGAAAATGGATGTCAGATGTTGAAAATATCGAAAATGGTGAGTAGAATAAAAATGGTAGAGATAATTCCGATTATTTGGTATGTACAACTAGATCTATCATTTCCGAACACAAAGGAAGGAACAAAAATGCATCAAAACAAGAAATGTAACAACATAACTTTTGTCATTACCTATTTAGCCTAGTCTTGAAAACAAAATACAATCCAAGCCAATCAAACACAACACGCATAGGAAAGCTGAATAGTTTTTAAATATGGAATTGCTATCATTAAATTGCCGATTTGTCCCGTTTGCTCAAAAGATATACGTTAGAAACTGAATGTATACTTGATAATCAGTATGCACCTAATTTCATTGAAATGATAGTCTTAGGGATTTTCCCATTAGTATAAATTCTTTGAGGGTCTTTCCAGTACAAGCTGAAGAAACAAATGAATAAGGTCCTGTACATTACTTATCTAACTTGTTTTTATTAAAACGCAAATAAACAAAATAACTCAGAACTTCATTTTCGTAATAGGCGAATCTACAACCCCATTTGCATACTGAAATGTACAATTATTGCAAGCACGGTAGAACGCTTAATTGAGCTCCTCGTTCATAATAATGGCCATATTTTAAAATATGCATACGTTTACACCACAAAATAAGACTTGGTTCCGAAACAATTAAGCGTGTGTCACTTCCACATTGAGCGCACAAGTGTAAACTGTATTTGTGTACAAATTCCTATTGTCTGGCTTTTTTCCTTGGACAAACATAATGTAATGACTATTGCCATATGGCAAGGCAATAACAAATGAAATATTAATTCCATAATATTTAACAAAATATTGCATTTCAGAAGTAGTTCGTTGAGCGTTTCGGTGCGCACTTATTTGTAAGATACTTCCGTAAAATTTTGTTAGCATACATCTCACACCGGATTTCAGTACTAGAGCCATATTACTCATCCAGCTCCGGCTATTTGATTGGTTCAAAAGAGACTAAAAGTTTAAACTGACCAATCAGAATTCGTGATTAAGTGTAAAATTGCATTTGTCCTGATTCAGCTAGAAGCAAAATTTTCTATTATTAATGATGAATTATTAATGATGTAGACAAATTTGGTCACATCTCAAGCGGATGTTTAATAAGACATTTTTACCATTCTTAGGTCATTCTGCTTCATACATGTAGGTTAGTTTGAAACCCCGATTAATAGAATTGAACGTTTTTTAATAAGTTATTGGAAGAGACGTTTGGCGTTGAAAATAAATGATAAAACAAACCCGCTTTGATTAATGCATCTCATATAATATCTGAAAAGTTCTAGTGACAAAACGGGGAGAAATGTTTGTAACATGTAGGGATGCGTCGAGGTAAATAGTCTGAACATTCGCTAAAATATAATCAATCGAGGCTATATTTCTGTCTAAATACTTTTATCTTAATGACGATGATTTATATTATTTTTCTTTAATTCAGCAAGTGTGTAGACTTTGTAAGTCGACGAATCCCCAATTGATACAAAAAATTCAAGCCCATTTTGTCAGTGCAAACTGGCAAGTAACAGAAGAGATATTTTGGCAGGTACCAGAAGTATTTGGAGATAATGTTTTCAAGGAAGAAACCAAGAATATACTGACCAAGAAAGTTCACCAAACGCCTGTAGGTTCTTTCACTTGAATGCCACAGATATACAAGAGCTAAAAGGGGACATGTAAGTGCAATAATACATCATGGAATCTATCTAGAGATTACAAACTAATAAACTTTGTTTTCCAAGGGTTTATTTTAAGTAACTATGCAACATTATGAATCAAAAAAGCTTTTTGTGTATCATTTTTTTTAATAAAAAAAGATGTCAAGTATTCCAAGGAGAGGGGCGACGTTCCACACCAGTCGAATTATTTTGAAGCAGCTGGATTCTATACTCTTGTCAGTTTACATTTACATAATACCTGACGAAGATAAAGAGTCACAAGCTTCAGAACATAATTTTATATATTTCTACCAATGATTTAGTTTTGAATTTACGAGCTTTGCAATTGAGAAAACTAAATATAAATTTTCAAGATGAAGTAGTGACGTAAATAGTTCGTTGCACACACATTTACACCGACCGTGGATGCCTTTTCTAGAAAAAAGGATTACAAATTCGATGGTATAGTCATATTTATTGTCGCATCTCTTTTGTAATTTCCTGACTGTGTGACATGTCTTTACACAGAAGTGCTACAAAAGCGATTGTCCGCTCCGGTGGCCTAAGTGATTAGAGCGTCGCAGGTTAGGAACCCCCGGCCAAGTCATACCAAAGACTTATAAAAATGGTACTTGCAGCTGTCTCGTTTGACGCTCAGCATTAAGAGGTTAGTGTTAGGACTGGTAGGCCTGGTGTCAGGATAATGTGACTGGATGGGACATGCTGCTACATGTCTGTGGCATGCTAGACATAACTAAACTGCCACACTGCATACATCGTAGCGATGTGACTGAAAAATTGTTAAAGCTAAGCTAAAAATCCAATCACACACACATACACACACACACACACATACGCGCGCGCGCGCGAATAAGAATAAAGCCCATGCTGCAACAGTTGACTCACAGTAAACGAAGAGAAAAACACTTTCAAGGTTCACAGGTAAAAATATGTTCTTTTTTTCATCACATATGCATTTTCTTAGCATTTATTAGAATAAAAAGCAATGTTTTTATTCTAAAACTAGTGCACTTTTCCATCTTGAAGAAATATGTTTACTCTGTCTTCAATTAAGCCTGTATAACTTATGCAGCGTTAAATGTTTTGTAAGATCCCATAGTCCGTATCATCGAGATTTGTTTG
>JAECUM010037177.1:0-17772 GCA_016617855.1 Megalonaias nervosa
TAAACATGGAACCCATGTATTGCCTTTCCTGCACAACATATGTGAACATAAACGTTTATTTATTGACTCAAGAGTCTTAACGTTAAGATTTGATTTTCCCTGAAAGATTTATATTGTCTTCTATACTATTGTATTTATCAACTGGTGCTTTTCATCTTTTATGGCTTTGGAGTGAAAGAAGATTACTTTTGTTCTAGGGAAGGGACGCTTTGTTAAAGGTGAGAGACTGTTTTGGAGTGGAAAATATGATATTCTATGTAGACGCAGCATACGAATTAAACAAGGACTCGCTTTAAAATAATCTGACAGGCTTGGAAAATTTACTCCTTCTAACGCAAGAGAGAAGAAACGTTGTCTATCAGAGGCAAAGGGAGATTTCTAATGCCATTAGCAACCATATGGAGCATAAGTTTGTCCACGCCTTCAAGTCGCTCAATATGTTCTTGCTGAAATTTACAAAGAAAAGAAGTCGCAATCATGGATCCACCTTTGGAGCAAAAGGCACAGGAGGACGATTGTATGAAGAAATCAAAGGGTTTCTCAAGTATCCTTTGACAGTATTAGACATACTGTTGACTTCCAAGGGCCAGACTACGGAACAGAAACTTACTATTGCAATCATGTGTTTCGCGAAAACGGTGCTAATCAAAGAGCTAGCAAGAACATATAAAATCCAAGATGCAAAAGTATTTGATTACTGGCAGAAAGAGAATTACTAGGAAGAATGGATACCGATTTTAGAGAGACATCTTTCAACAGTTCCTTTGATCACAAAATTTTAAAAGGTAACGAAAGATCCCAATGATGAGTTAGCAAGATGCGACGTACAAATAGAATACACATTAGATGATGCTAAAACAATTGGCAAGGAAGCGGTAAAGGTCATAATGGGGTTCTTCCTTCAACTTGGGACCAGTGTAAAGAACGTTAGAATTAATTTGGACATTCTAACACTACTCAGAAAGGAGATTATGAGAGCTCTGGAGGAAATGATTTGTCGGGACAAATACGACGAGGGTACTCCTAGGTTAGAGAAATGGAAGAAAGCAACTCGAAAGGTACGAATTTTCTACGCATAAAAGATATGCTGGGTTATATTGAACTTAAAGGAAATAAGAAATCAATCAACATCGGTCTCATGAGCCTCTTGTCTATTTTCTTAAAATTTCTTTCTTATGGAAATATGCATATTACTGATCCCTTTTTATTGTTTCACGTAGTAATTTTCATTGATCGCTCTCATTCAAAGGCCATCATTGTTTCTCAGATACTGATTGATGTATAAGGTCTGACTAAACTAATAAACAGTATATAACACATCTCTGATCAATATTGCCTTACGGGTAAATTTGTGAGACAGAAAATGGCGATAAATTAAATATAGACTTTTTAAAAAATTGTTTCGTATTATTTGTAAGAACGTCTGAAAAACACATCCTGTCAACAAATTCAACTGTTTCAGAACACAGTAAAACCGAGAATTTAAATGTCACAAAGAGTTCAAATGACATTAATAAAATGGCTTAATTCTTGAAGCAAAAATTGTAAAGTATTAAACATACTTTTGACACGAAAGTGTTCAAGACGCATCCTTATTTTTGAAAATAAAAGTGTAAATTGCATTGTCAATCATACCAATCATATCAGTAGTTACAAATATATTGTGACCTTAACAAAGACAACAAAAATGCCCCATCTGCATTAAAAGCTTGCATGATGCAATGTTGAAATAGAAACATAGGGCGTGTGAATACTTTCATTAATTAATGCTTTTTTCTTTCCAGGATTAAGGAAGTTGAATCCCTTAGTCATGTTTTCAGAAAACTGTGTATTTTTGAAAACTCATGAAGCTGCAGATAGGGAAAAAGAGGTTCGATGACAGAAACGAAAATATTTGATAGATTATCCAGGTGAGGTTGTTGCTGAAATTGTTTCACACACTTCCTTTTCGTGAAGAAATGGACCCGAAACAATTCTAAAATAGCCATGGGTGATGAGTTTGTTAGTCGAAATGGAAATCATGGTACAATCGGTCTTTTCATGTGCGAAGATGGGAATGAGAGAAAGGGCCTTCATTTCATCACAAGCAGTCATATTGTTTCAGATCCAGATATACTAACAACAAATGACTCAATACCGGTTCCTATTGGTACAACGAGACACTCGTTGAGGACTGTAGACAGGCCGCTTGATATTGCTGCCATTCGGATTAAAGAAAGTGTTCAAAATCGTTGTAACATATTCTTCCAAGAAAACAACGAAACATGCGAGAACATAATACTAGATATGAATGGAATCAGGCTTCTAAAAGAAGGACAACCTGTATATAAGCGAGGTGCAGCACTGGTGAAACTAAAGGGTGCATCATCTCTCATGATTTCCATAAATTTGGGTTACAAAACCACACTTTGCTTGTTGATCTGCCGGCTGAACTGAATGAGCCAGCTGGCCTCAGGGAATTCGCCAGAGGGAGTGATAGTGGATCAGTGTTGTACAGAAAAACACCAGATGGGGAAGTTCAATATATAGTTATACTAATGGGCAAATTAAGAATAAACCCAACGGAGGACACATTTAAGTTACACAGACTTAATAAGACTGATTGGATCTCCAGTTGTGACCACATGCCTTCGGGAAGGACTGAATAAACGTGTAATGTTTACTACCATTTGCTGTTAGGCTAGAAACGAAATTTGATTAACTCAAAGATGCCATGATCAAGGTAGCGATATGAAAAAATGTCTTAAGCAAACGACTTGTATGACCGTGTCTTCAAGTACAACCAAAGACCACTTGATTTACATATCGGTACATATTTATATATCGTGTACGAGTCTGTTATACATTTTGTCTATATGACGCAAGAGTTGAGTGATTATTTCCTGGTCTAGGAAGATATATATTGAAACGCGTATCTAGGGATATCCTTCAACACGTATAAGACAAGACAGAGTCAAAATGTTTGCACTTAGGTTCAGTGATCTGAAAAACGATGAACTGTGTCTTCGATGTTTATGACTTCTTCGATTTTAAAGTTGTTCATCTTTGCCATAGAAATAACATTGGCATGTAAATTTAAATAAATAACTGAAAATGATGTTCATGTTTTATGTCACGAAAAGACTGCCAAGTCATCGTCATAACACTAACCAACAGTTCGGACATGTGTGATTCTATTTATATGGTACATTTCTAACCGAATCGTCAACATCCGTTTAAGACAAATAACTTTAAACTACTCAGTGTGAATATAATATTCTCATTTCTTTAATTTTCCGGCAAACTAATGCAACAAACAGCAGTACAGTTACATTTCCACCTTCTGATCCATCCTGAACTTCATCTGAGCCCGTATTCATAGTATCACGATCTAGAAGTTTTGTGGTCTAGATTATCCCATCATTATCATTGCTATTAATTAATTCTTTTGGGGATATTTGACCATTCAATGCACCAACTGTCGTATTGTCCTGTAAATCTTGACTTTGGAACTGATGGTTCGAATTATGGATTTACGCAAATACTACTCCGGCCCGAACGTCCTTGTGTTCGATCTGTTAGTGCTCGAGCCTTGTACCTTTGTCTCTGGTATCAAGAAACGCTTGCTCTATCAATACAATTTCGTTCATCTATAATTTATATTGAACATAATGGTTTCATATTTTCCAGTTCTTCAATACAAATCTGAACCACTATTCCTCTCTTAAGATACCATTCATAATGCATTATGGATTCTGGATATGATGTCTATTGGCGAAGCAGTTTTAAACACCATGATTACATACTTCATATGCAAATGAAATTAATCAAACCCTTCTCAGTCTACAACTTAATCATACATTCAGCTACAATTCCTTTAGCGTCTTGAAGACGCATAAACAGTCAACAACTGTCCACGTCGTTAACTGAACAACTCCAGTTTGGAATAGAAATCACCTGAACATTCTGACGGAGGAGATTACATTTAAATCAGTTTAAATGATATATTTAAAGACGATGACATTTAATAAAGTGAGATTAAATTAATCAAATGTATCATGAGACTGGAATTATTCTGCATTTTAGCACCATTTTGAAGTTTCAATTCTCCTAAAGAAAGTACAATTCAATTTACCGAAACCTCCTAATCCAAAGAAACTAAATAAAGCCTTTTGTAAAGCGTTTGCCAAAGCACAGAGTCAAAGTACAGTGCTTAGAAACCTATCCCTTAAATCAATGTGGGAACAGTACGTGTTATGTTATGCATATCTATAGGTATATCACATCTATTATTTAATAATATAATTTGTATTTAAGTCATTTGGGTTATGACAATATCATTATGATTGGTATTCTAACACTATAGAATGCACTTTAAAGGTGACTGATAATGTATCTCACAATATAAAATAATATAAATGTTTGGGAATCTTTTCTAGTAATCAGATATATTTATTTGATGCGCACTATATAACGGAATTAAAGCACCGCGTTCTTATTCTAAAGTTATAGTTCAGTCTTGTCGGTTTAATTAGAGAAATTCTTACTTATGTTTTTGTTCGTTGAAATTGCACAGATGAAACAATTTATTCTAAACAGACATTACCTTACTGAAACATTCAAGAATAACTTCAAAACTCATAGCCACAATATAAGGGTGGATGTATTTACGGGAATCTCATATCTGTCCCCGACCCCGTCATTATCCCCAACAGACATAACCCCTTGATAATAGCTTACAAACTATTCAGATCTCCACCCTATAACTATGTACTTACAAACTCTACATACCCAACTAGCATTTGCATAGGGGCAGTTTTTATCGCCATGACCCTCCCCAAGAGGTTTAAATTTATGAGCGGAGATCAAACTGAGAAGGACGGGGATATGTGTTCTGCACAAACATAATTCTATTCGATCACTATAATGCTTGATAAATTGATGGGCAAATGGACGGTTGGACCTGATACGACTAGGAGGCCCATCGATATCCTTAGTTTCATGACTGCAAATGAGTCTTGTAGGATAGTTTATATATATATATATATATATATATATATATATATATATATATATATATATATATATATATATATATATATATATATATATATATATATATATATATATAAAATAAAGGTGGATATTATACGGCTTTTACACGCATAACAGTTTCCAATTTTGGACATGTTCTGAAAAGATAACCTACTTGCTACCAAGGTATGGAGATGTACTATGAGCCTTCATCCATCCCTATCATACTGCTGCGTTACATTTATCAGAGATAACCTGTCTTTTTCAACACAAACTGACTTAACAAGAAAACGTCTGAGTAATATTATGACGTTACTAGACGAACTCAAAAAGACGAGAAAAGGTGAAAGATTTTTCTGACAAAAGTTAGTTCTTAAATCTGAAAGACAATAGCAAAATATAAATGAAAGCAGTATCTGAATTTGTACTCAAAAGAAGGGAGAACAATTTGAAAGGAGCCGTTTATATGAAAAGCTATTTTTCTACTTCGAAGCACGGAACATCGCATTCTACATATATTTTCATTAAAAGAGAAATATAATGGATAATCATTCGTTTGTTATATGATTTATGCTGTGAAAATTAATTTATCAAAGCTTTCGTTCTCAAGTCTTTCAGAATATTGATTGAAACCTATTGCTCGCTCGAAACAAGCTTTCCAAACGGGAAATCAATATGACATATTGCATTACATTTGAAATTTATTTTGAAAGGTACACCATAATCAGACACATTCGATCGGACTTTTCAAATCTGTCCAGGCAAAATATCGCAAATATATCACACACACACACACACACACACACACACACACACACACACACACACATGTGCGCGCGCAAAGGAAGAAAGAAGAAAGTACTTATTAAAACACTGATTAAATCAGTATTGGTCATAAAATTGCATCGGCATACCTAGCAATGCTGTACGTATTTGTGTCTGTGTGGCAGCCTGCATGCATGCAAACCAATGCGTCTGTTAGTCCCTCTAATCAAGGAGTTTCGAAAGTTGTTTCCACAAAATATGCAATTCATATTTTTATTGTTATTTGAGTTCCAAGAGAGTCCAAAACTCTCATTAGATAAACTGAGATCATTTACCGATGCAGAGCATAAATAAACAAATTCCAGCCTGCAGTGCTTCTGTTCAGCTCGAAATATTAAAAATAGCCCCAATGCTGATTTGGTCAAGAAACAGATACATATCTGTTGAACATGTTCTACAAAGTGTAGGAATTCTTTCGAGTGGTTGAAATGGTGTCGATCTATTGTTCTAAAGAGCATTTTAAAAACATAGCATTATCTTAACATAAACTGGACGAAATAAAAAAATTATATATCAATATGCTTAGGTACATAGTTTATTGGGTAAACTCGAATTAGTTCTTCTGTTGTAAAATTACATCTGTTATTGAGACCGTCCTATGTGTGTGTGTGTGTGTGTGTGTGTGTGTGTGTGTGTGTGTGTGTTTTGGATTTTTAAAGTGACTTTAACAATTTTTCAGTCATATCGCTACGTTGTCTGCGTGGACAGTTTATAGTGATGTCTGGCACTGGGGCGTCATGCCGCAGACATGTAGCATCATGTTCAACCCAGTCAATTTTATTCTGACACCAGGCCGACCAGTTCTAACACTAACCTCTTAATGTTGACCGCCAAGAGGTGCAATTGCAAGTACCATTTTTATGTCCTTGGAACGACTTGGCCGGGGTTCGAACCCTCAACCTCTCGCATCCGAGGCGGACGCTCTAAATACTAGGGCACCGGAGCGGACTGAAACCGACCTGAACGGGAAATTCTATAGCCTAATTCAGATGTTTACAACTTTCTGACCGTGAATAACGTTTTAACAAACTGTCTCTACTAGAGATGATGAAATATAGTTTAATGTTTACATCTATCTTCGTATAGAGATATATAGCTCCTAAATATTTGCAGAGTAACCAAACCGATGTAACTCCAGAGGTTATAATCGAGGGACCTAATTTGTCAAATGTTTTCAACAAATTATCACCACCATATGTTGACGCATTTCTTTAGTTTGGGGAAATAGGCTGGAGAGGAATGTAAGTTTAGATTTAAATACTGAAATCAATTAAGTTCTGATGTCCTGATATTGTTTCGTTGCTTTTGTATCATTCAATGTTCTATATTTAATGATGCATACCGCCATAAATGACAACATGTATCGATTCGTAATATGTGAACACGATTGAGATTTTAACTGCAGTTGTCTCTTTGGTTTAAAGAGTTAACAGGGGGTATACTTATTTAGTAAAACTACGCCAAAATCATCTTTTAAAATTGTATTATATGAGGCAAGTGAGTATAACGCCCCTACCCACCTCATGATCTGCACGTTGCGAATTGGAGCCATTTACCATGCTGTTCAATGAATCAACTTATCCATCCATCCATTTCTGTCCTCCATGGAGTTCGTCTTAGGTTCTTACACTGGACACTATAGACATCCTCACCCAATAAATGTTCACATGTGTCCAGGGCAACTGATATGTTCCCCAGAGTTAATCCTTACCCGCAATAGTCTTCACCTCAGGGGAATAGGTTTTAAACTTTCCAGATTTCAACCTTAAAAATAACCATGAATGCCAGACTCAGTTTTCATTTGCATTGTGTCATTCATTGTCCCCAGAGACCTACCCACATGGGCCAGATCTTGAAACGTCTGAGTGTAGTTCAAAATATGGAGGCATTACTTTCCAAACCAGACTTTTAGTCTATCAATCGATATTTTGATGAATTGATTCCTGGATAAATGGGAGACGGATGGATGCAATTAGATGGCCCAATGATATCCTAATATGTTGAAGGAGGGCAAGTATGTCGTACTCGACTAAAGTAAATAATTTTTGCTTTGTGTTATTTCGATATCTATCGACCTACTTATCTACCTACCCATCCACCCACCAGCATACATACATACATACATACATACATACATACATACATACATACATATATACATACATACATACATACATACATACATACATACATACATACATACATACAAATCAGGAAAATAAACTGGCAGATGGGGAAGAGTGAGTAGAAAAATATCATGGATAACTACTGATCTTGACAAAATAAAATACTTTACTGAAACTAAGTTAGTAACATATCTATGTCCAAGTTGGCGTTTTGCCAGGACTACCCAAGTACTTGTTTAACGTTTAACAAACACTTAATTTAGATAATTTTAGCACTGCTACAGTCTTGTTCAAGATTATACATTAGTGATATTCCAAAACACAGGAATGTGTATATAAAGCTAGCTAGTATAATAGTATCTCCTTGTTTAGCAGGTATCTTTTGTAAAGAGTCCTACTTGCAGGTGACATAAAATTAGTCTCACAAAAGATTTGTATTCATTCGGAACATACACACAAGCGTTTTGTCAAGAAGGGTATGCGTTAGAAGTGTCATATTTCTTTCTGAGGACTATGTGGGACATTAGAAACTTTAAATGCTATCCCAACATAGATGTGCAGTTTTCAACACGCCATAAGTTTTACCTTACTGTTTTATCAGTTTTTTAAAAAATGAAAAATTAATCCTTTGAAATTGCGTAGGATAATGTGCATTGTTTCCACACTAATTGGTTGAGTTCAAGGATTTATGACATGAACCTTTTATGTGATGTTTACCTTCATATTCGTATAGGTTTTGTCATTTATGTATGTTTGACATTAATTTCTCTCTATCACACACACTTTCTCTCTCTCTCTTTCTCTCTAAAATTTATATAAAGACAGGAATATAATAATCAGATACAGGAAAATTTTAAACCGTCTAATATAAAAGCCAAAACACTTATTCTATTCGTATTTAGCATATGTTCCCCTAACTGCATATGCTTGCTCATATAAAGATTTGAATTTCAACTTGAATAAAGATATCATTTACAAAAGTTTATTAAAGCAGAACGACGGTTAATTATAACTGCTTTGTATTGGTATAGTTGGTGACAAAACTCAATATACAGTGGCTCCCAGGAAAGAAATGGGTATTGTAAACAAATGACATTTCTTTTCCATGGATCATACGAGAGTGAAAGATGGTTATTAACTAGGTAACTACGAACATATGAAGTGACTTTATCATGTGTTCCCAAGTATATGTGTCAGAATGGCCTTATTTACACGGAGATCGCTCAGAACAGGTACATATTTAAATGGTATGGCCGTAGGCGATACATTAATATAGACCGGGGAGTACAACTAGAACTCATGAAAGCACTAACATTTACTCTCTTAGATACGTTACTGATGAATTGTTACGGAAGTCTCTCTCTCCATTACTGATATGTAATGCGATATGTCTCTCCATCTCAACATTATTCATCAATTGACGTGTAATCCAGCCTCCTTCTTTCTCATCACACACACACACACACACACACACACACACACACACACACACATATATATATATATATATATATATATATATATATATATATATATATAGATAGATAGATAGATAGATAGATAGATAGATAGATAGATTTGTGTGTGTTACAACCTCCGAACGTTTTATTGCAACGTGACCGGATTCAAAGTACAAGTGTATAACAAGAAACATGTGAAACATTGTAAAGAAACGTAAACAGCTTTATGTCAATAATAATAATGTTTGTCAAATCTAAGTCCTCTGTAACCTAATGAGGATTTATATCATTTACCTGGTGCTGTTTACATACATGATTATATAAAACTGGTGAAATTCAAATACCTTGGCCACAATTATTTAATTGACAATTACAACTTAATGACAATAATATAGTGACCGGAGTAAAAAAAATTAATAATAATAACTAAAGTGTGCAGCATGTTTCAAAATCTGGGGCTGGAAAAGATAGAAAGTTGTATAATAAATTGAGTTTATTTATAAACATGCAAGATGGATAGCCATATCTCGAGCTACGAAGTCGAAGCAGAAAATGTAATGGTTTAATGGTTTATCTACCTTACATTATAGGTGTCACCTCTCTCTACTCGTTTGAAGAAAAGGTGGATTCTCTTAACACCACATAACGTGCTTTATGAAGGCATGATTCTGGTTTAGTGTCGGAATTGTTTATGTTTATTCAGTACATGAATCGTGTTTGATTATTCTTTGGTACAGCTCACGTGATATATATTGTATGAATGTCGAAAAGATGATCAGATTTGCAATCATTAAAATCTTGCAATATACAATCGACTTTTTGGTCCAGTGTAACCTCAGCATTGGGATCAGTTGGCATGAATACGTCGTTGTTTTCAATTTCAACCAGCACCATTTCGAACTCAGCCACTTTAACTGTGTTATTCCCAATAGCCAACAAGTGGAATGTACTAATCGTATTGAGAATACTTTGTGCTGAGGCGAGAAATGTCGAACAAATACGTATTCCTGATGGTATTCGTATCGAAAATATTTGACCAGCACCGCCAGCCACACTGGATACTGTTGATTCACCTCCAGCAACAAATCCGATTGGTGTACTATAATGATCACTGTAGTAGCAATTCCAATAATGCAAGACCAATGATGGTTGCCGCGGCCAGTCCACAAATGATATCAACAACGTTACATATACGCTTATTGTTCATGAATTCTCTTGACCATTTAATCTTGCAGTTGTTGTTCCGATTCTACTAGTTTCTTATTTCGGTAACATTGAGTGTTTGCCATAGTTCTGTTATAATATTATTACGATTGTTCGACAATTTTGCCATATTGATATGCAATACAAACACTCACCAATTGCTCTTTTCTGCTGGTGAAACTGTAATAAAATTATATTAAATACATGCCTGAGTAATATATTAATCTCTGGCGATTGTGTGTTCTGAGGTCCTAAGACCACGTTAATAAAGACATACACCGATTAAGCCGTTGAATAGTGCCTTAAACGATCGTTCTCGTCTTCATCCAAAATATGTTACATAGACAAGTGTGTCTTTGTCGAATAACTGTCGATAGTGTTTTCCGCTTAGCAGAGTTAATATAGGTGTAACATAATCGTCGTGCAATGCAGCCGGAGTAGATTTATCTGTGCACTCCATTTCATCGTTGTAGAAGGAAACCATGGGTGATTTCACGTCTTACTGTGCAATCAACAATCGAGCGTTGTCATCTACTGATGCAATAATTCCTAGCTGGCTTCGAGATGGTAGTGGTACACCAGTGTTGTCCCAATGTATTTTATTTTTATTTGGCCCTTACCAAGACTATTTGTCAGTACATATGAGGTTGCTTGAATGACATATTTTTGAATCAGATACACATAAACAAGAGGAAGATAAATCACTATCAATATTAGTAAAGCCGTTCATCTGACCCATCACTCCGCCGGCAATTTCCGCAACTTATTCACAGATGTTAGAATTCAACACTTGTATATAATAACAAATTGATAGGATATTGTGCCAACTATATTACACGCGCAACTAAAGCAATGAAATCTCAAGTGTGCGTGGTTCCCCTGCGGTGATTAGGGTAGAGAAACTCACCATAAATGCTAGTGTTTATCTGTTCTTGGTCCATAAATATGCAATCAACAACAGGCAAACGTTGCACCGTGCTGATATTCTCACCTTGCTTTCCTAGTATACCATGTTGACTTTTATATCTTCCAGTGTAAAAATTAAATTTATCAGAGTGTTTGCCAGATGATGAACGCTGATCAGTCATTTCATTGTGGTTCAGTTTGTGTATGCTTTATTCCATACTGCTTACTTTGTTCCTGTGCACATCTTTTCCAGTTGGCGGGAAAATCACCGGCAAATGCTTGGTGATCTCTTTAAGGCCTGTCTCATTAAATAGCGTGTGTATTTATCTCGATAGTAGACGTACAATATGTATAATTGTTTCTTGCATGTCTGCAACCTGTTCTGACAAGTGTTCGATGACCGATCAGGTTGTAACAACCTTACCCGGTTTCTTTTCTATTCACATCATCACCGCGGTGGTTTCCTCGACTTTCTTTATCTCATCAGCGGCTTCACGTGTAGGTTTAATCAACGGTGTAAATGTCTGTTTGAAGCACTCTGTGAGGCTTAATCGAACGTGTTGTAGAGACTGTAACGCATCTTTGGCACGACTGCGTGCATCCAAGAAATTCCATTTCACTGGGTGCGGTTTTGCGACGTTGGTAAGCAGCAAATAATGTGGCATCGCTAGCTGATTTTGTTATTCTGTATGTTTATTACAGTTGGTCGACTCGATGCTTTTCCTCTGAGGCCGGTCAATAAGTCAAGTCATCAGTGAAGAATGTAAGGTGACCCAAGCAAACATATTCTGAAATTCATTCCACATGTGGTTGAAAGCTCACCAGGTCCGTTATATGTTTGCGAGGCCATGTACATCACTACCATGAAATATCATAAGCATGTTAAAATTCTCTCGGATCACTTTAGGCACGTGTTCGTATCGTAGTGTCGTATACATTACGTCGTGCTTTTGTGTAAACCTCGGGGAAACATTCTTGCGGAGTTGTCTTGGTGATCAAACATCACATCATCGTATACAACAATATTATCCGCACTAGGATTTAGGTGGTTATTGGTAGGACATTCATCGACTGTGGAAAAGTAATCATTGGTGGACTATTTTGTTCGTTTTGGTTGACCGTGAAGTCATTGAATACATAATAGCACGTTTGACCGTCCGCTAATGACACAATTATGTACAATTCATCCAACGCAAACCTGAGCAAAATCATATCCAACAGCAGTCGGGTTTGCCTGATTCAGCCGAACCAATAATCATCTCAAGATTTGAGTTTGGGGGCATGACACCGGTCTTGGGTAGTTTAGACCTTTCCCGTGCAAAAGATAATGATGGTGAGAACAGAACGTTCCCGCTTACGTGATGCCATGTTGAATCTCAATTGTTGTTTAACGCAATTGTTCTATAAGATAGCCATGTTTTGATATAGTCTGCAATGACGCATGAAAACTCGTACCGGAAAAACCATCTCAAGTTCCAACACGAACGGGTCGACCTGAAATCACCGGAATTTGCTTCTGATGTGTAGCAAGCATATTGACGTTTAATAACAAACATTGCCGGCAGGGATGTCACTGCTGGACTAACAAAGCTGCCAGCAAAGTCCCAAGTGAAACGCACATCCCTGAATACAATCAGTATGGGCCTAGATCACGCTGAAATATAGGAACTGATTCTAACAACCAACCAAAGCCTGGGAAACACCTATAATGTGTGTTGATGCTTCATGTGTCGCAGACATGATATTGTTTATAAGATATTAAATGGTCTTCGTGCATTGCAACGTCCCGAAACAGACCTCATCTATGGCTTGAATGCTATTTATACCTACGCTCGGAAAAATATGTGCCAGATGGATGATCAAAGCAGGTATGAAGACTGCATTAGGTATGTAGTGTATTGTGGACAAAGTTTATTCATTGGAGGTAAAATATATTGATATGATAAACTAAAAATCAAATAAACATGAATAAGCAAAGCTTAATTTACCAGGTGACTGTCTAGAAATATTTCAGTCCGCGACATCATTGGAAAGTGAAGCAGCCGCTGAAGCTTTAGCAAGCATGTTCGAGTACACATGTGATCGATGCCATATCCGCATAAACATCGGTGGTGGTGATATGCTTACCAGACGAATCGATGGACGTGTAGAGCAGCATCTTGACACGATCGTGGTTAAACTGTTTGAGCTTATACTAAAACTCATACATGAACAGCTATGACGAATCCAACACGGAGACGACGACATAAATGGATTTGCCAACTTCAGCTTAGCTTTCTTACCTGACTGAAATGCTAGATCAGAAACTAGCCTGCGAAGTGTGTCTTACTCACTAGGTCAACACGGATATGCTTGCAGATTTTCTACATCGTCTTACCGAGATACGTAACACAACTGCATGGGGTAACCCGAAATATCCGTCTACGTTAGATTTAGTTCTCGAGCATGGGTGTCTTGGTATTGATATACCGCCACGAATAGCGCGTTCAATAAAGAGATGTTGGTCACGTCAGTGAGTAGTTACAACTTCACCTTGGATTTTGACAGCAGCCCATCCTAGTCAATTCCTGGTGACAAAAAGTAGTGCTCGACATCTAGACTGTATTCGGTCATGGCTCTGTCATGCAATGCCTCAAAGACCATTGCAAGAAAATGAACATTCATTCGCTTATGCGCTCCCTCGTCACGTCCATAATCCTGTATGCATCTGAGATATAGACCCTGACAGCAGAACTAGAGAGAAGAATCCATTTCAGAACTATGAGAATGTTATCGAAGGATCTTGAACATCTAATACTAAGACAACGTCTCTATTGAGGAGGTGCGCATTAGACTCCAAGTTACAATTGGAACAAATGAAGATCGGCTCACCGCTGTAACGAAACGCAAACTAAGATGGTATGGTCACGTCTCACGTTCATCTGGCTTTATAAAAACAATCCTACAGGGCACAGTGCGAAAAAGGAGAAAACGAGGCAGACAGAAGAAGACATGGTAAGATAGCAGCAAAAGAGTGGATTCAAGGACTTTAAAAAGTCACAATTAGCAGTGGAGAACAGGGCAACACGAAGAGTGATTGTCGCAAAGTCAACAGTGGCGTCTCTACGTCCAACCAGATTATTGGAAAATTGGAAACTGAAAATGAAATGAAAGTCATTAAATTCACAAAGGTTTGACAGTCAGACCCCTTCGATACGTTTAATGCATGATTTGCGTCTGGAATTACAATGTGCTTATTGATACGTTTCGGACTAAATTACTATTTTCGGATTAATGTGAATTCATTTAACGACATTTTGAATTATATCATTGTGATACATCAGTACTGTTAGTGCATCGGTACATTCCAAGTTATTGGTACTTCAATACATTCATGCTTGGAAATCAGAATACTACTGGAATTCTTTCGGAATACTCTATTCTTATGGACTTGTGATAGAACATTTAGGACTATTTGGGATTTAATTCACAATACGGTAAGATGTTTTAAACTTCTACATTGTGTACTAGGAAAAATAATTATTTGTTGAATTTAAAATGAGTGTTGATTTCTGAACATTTATGTTACTGAATTTAAGAGTCGTAACAGTATTTTCATGGCTGCCCTTTGTTGTTACTCGCAGGATGTAACGCGGATACTAGGGCCCATTTGAAACATTTATTGTGATTGTTTTCAACATTTCTAACCGACCGCGACGGAACATAATTTTTCGTTGATATGTTGCTCGATCCTCGGAACTGTATGTGGAATAGTTTCTGAAATCATCATTAATGCAAGCTTTCTAATGTATTTGCTTGGCGCGTACGCGTTTGGAATAATGGCATGATAGGCTTCATAATCACCATGTCGTTTTTTGGAACTTAAACTCAGGCACTTGGGCTAGCTGATAAATATGCTCGGTTACCTCAGCGACGATAGTGACTTCGATGCGAAGGCTCTCCGGAAAATTTCAACCAGCTTGGCTCGTGTCACAGAATTCTGTGTTGTTGCTGCCATTTTAAATTCATTTGTTATTGAGCTTTTTCAAATTTTCAGTTAGAATTTCACTGCCTCTTGAGCAGAACATTGAATTACGTCACAAACCTTTAGTTTTGTGGCAGTAATGTTATCATTATGGTTGTTAGATTTCGTATGCATTTCCATTAGAATTAACGCACACAAACTGTTTTGTGGCCCTCTCTTTGAAATTAAGTCCCTTATGTAGTGAGGCTTCGTATTCACCAGGGGACACACACTGCCCTCCAAGAGCATAACACTGGAATAAGCCACATAATTTCATGTTCCGTGATCGTATTGTTTTGAATTCTGATTTCAAAGTTAGTTTTCATTCGAATTATAACTGACTTTACAAAATAAGGTCTCGTGGCCCATTTTGAAATTCAGATCATTGGCTCGTGCGTTTGTGCTTTAGCAATTAAGCTTTCATCGCACATTAAGAGCTGAAAACCAAACTTCATCATAAACATTCACCTTTGTGACATTAATACATGCATTTTGGGTGCCACTTTTCTTATATTACAAAAGAGCCTTTTGTGGCCTCATGAATGTTACTGCAAAAGCTTTTGTGGTACACGTCTGAATTGATTACGTTATGTCGCGCCGTTTTGTGAAGTTCACCATGCCTTGACTTAGTAATCAAGGCACAAACAGCCTAGTGGAATACTGCAAAGTAAAGTACAGACTTCTACAGTATTATTTTTGTTCTAAAGTATGCAGTATTTGTCTCTAATTTAGATTTGCAATTACAAATGTATTGATGTTCTGATATTTTGTTCAGTAGATTTGTTACTTTTGCACAAAAGCCTTGGCTGTGCGAAATATTCGCTGAAAACCTATAATTATACTAAGAAGGGAATAAAGACAGGTACCCAAAAATGGGAACCAAACTGGAGGATTGCTTAAGAACAAAGGTAATAGGAGAAGGGAGCAGTAGAAGTTTAGTCACATACTATCCACCTGGATGGCAACTAATAAATTTTGAGGATATCAGGGTCGAGGAATATCATCGACATGCTGACATTCTTACCACTCTTTACGGCAAGGTGGTAAATTTAAATGACATGTTTGCCCTTCAAAAATGGGGGGAGATGACAATGTTACCTGTATGCAAAAGGCACCAACCCAGTAATTCTGTGAGGAAGGATTATATTCACTGGGAAGATAGCGAAAGTACTAGAAGCACCCCCATCCCCATAACAAGAGATTTTGAGGCCAGTAGTTTAGAGATCCACTTCTCTGGCCTCCCAATGGAAGGATCAAAAGAACAATTTAAACAAAATTTAAAGTCAAAATAATACAAAAATGTCCTGCAACCATTTGGAGATACCCATCAGTCAAGTCTGACGTCAAAATAGTGACCTTCCCTAAGAGAGATGTAGCGAAGATCCCTACTTTCCTTTACGCTATCGGGTTTGTGTTAAAGTCATGGTACAGGGGCTGTCAACAGGACAGGAGATATTCAAGATGCAAGAAAACAGGACATGCCCCTAGGGAATTCCAAACCTCCAAGTAATGGGGACGTATGCAAACCATGAATGTGGGGAAGAACATTATCATGAACGGTATGCGACAAATAGGGGAATAAACAGTAGATGCAGAGAAAACCAACAATACTGAGGTACCATTCAAAATAATAGAAACTCCGTCACACAGTAATCATGGACGAACAAAACTTTAGTATGATTACTACAAATGTGAAGGGTACAAATGAGAAAAAATAAATAAAATACACAAAGAAACTAAAGAATATAATGTAGTCACGCAACAGGAGACACGGGACATAGATAATGAAATAAAAACAAAATTCGAATAAATACTGAATGCAATAGCTTTAGTAAATGCAACTTAGGAGATACTTGAACTGGGGTAGCAACAACTCTAAAACCAGTAAAATCCACACCTCGGTGGGAAAATGTCACTTTGGGAGATTATGTTAAAGGACGATTAATAAACATCAAGACTAAAACTGTCATATATTAATTGTATATATTCCAACTAAATACAGTACAAGGAAAATAGAATTTATCTAAGAGCTGACTGATTATATCCAACATTACTTAACGGAAAATTTTATCATAGCTGGAGACTTCAACCGGGTGTTGTCAGAAGCAGATAGAATCACGGGTTAAACAGGGAAAGATCAATTACCATTTTAAAATTTATCACCAAAATTAAACCAAGGGATATTTATAGAATTCAAAATGTATTAAGGAAATCATATACATTTAAATAGGGGGCC
>JAECUM010037179.1:0-28601 GCA_016617855.1 Megalonaias nervosa
CTAATTGCGGTGTTTCAGCCACAAATTCCAGACACCACCAATAAGGCGCTGAGGTTATTGGTTGATTATCTGCTTCCAGTAAAAATATTTCTTCAGCATCCTTATTTAACACTATAGATACAACTCCAGAGAATATATCAGTTGAATGACGCCATAGATATTTGGTAAATATACTAAATTTTGCACCACTAAATACGGACAGCCTGTAAACACCAGTGACTTCTGCGGTATGTTTGATAGTTTTATTTTGTCGTGTCCATGTTGATGATCCTGATGCTACTGTGTACACGACATTTTTAATTTGTCCGTGTGGAATTTTAATTAGATTAGTTTTTTGAACAATATTAGGTATTCCACTGACAATGTCGTTGAGTTTCGTGTTAACTTTGGAGAGTTTTATGTCAACGGTTGGTGGATCACCAAAATATTCTTTAATGGATTTGTTTACATTTCTACGAAAATTTAAGAACGTTTCTACATGTCTAGAAAAAGTAGTACTAAGTATAGTCATTTCATTATTGATTGTAACTAGCGAAGTTGAAATAGGGATTTCCTTATCATCGACGTATTTCTTCGTAGCAGCATCAAAATCATATTCTGGTGTTCTAAGATTATTAATACCATTATTATTCATGTCGAGAAATGCACGCATTATACCGCCGTTGGCCAATACGTACTTAGATTCTTGATCGTCGACATATTTCTTTGTTGCGGCGTCTGTATCTGCGGTTGGGTTTCCAATATCTATAATTTTATTTTGATTCATAATAATGCTACCTGTAAATGAATCACCAGCTTTCTTAATATAATCGCTGACTGACGTACCGGAATCTTGTATTTTACCCTGATCAGTAAAAGTAACTATATTATTAACAACCGCGGTGGGAACTCGTATAAGTACATCTGGCAGTTGTATATTACTAGTTTTTAATCGTCCTCCCTTATCCTGAAAAACAACTACTTCCTTTTGATCCACACTGGTTATGTTTAATAAATCGTCAATTTCATTTCTGAGCTGATCGAGAGTTGCGTATTTAGATAAATCAGCTTGCTGATGACCTTTACCACGAGAAGATCTTCCATAAATATCCACCATTATATTTACTAATGTCTGTTTAAATGTGACATCGTAGTATATTCATGTACAACTTTGTGGGGTAGTTTTGTTGATTTTGATATAGCATCAAGTACGTTAAGTACTTCTCGACCACATATTGGTGGATCGGTTAATGTTTGTGTTGGTAACGTTGAATACCATATTGGAGTACTTTGATAGCCGCTAATATACTTTAAGAATTCTTTTGGTGGAGCTAGTCCATATGAATCAAAATAAATAATTCCACGTGGATCAATTGCATATCCGACCCAATGCGTGCCTGGACCAGAATTTTCATCGAGATTAATAATACCGGTTTAAATATTGTTTGGTTGTTTTGGTAATTGATCACGCATGAAAACACCTCTGAAGTTTTTTATTTTTAATTTTTTAGCAGCATCTAGTAAATCAAAATTGGACATAGGAGATATCAGTAAACTGTCCCTGGTAATCTTAGGCCTTTTCCGTACCATGAATGTGGAGTCCCTGGTAATCTTAGACCCCTTTCCCTTTTTTTTTTTTTTGATTCCCTTTCCTGTTGTTTTCTTTAATGCCATTCCAGCTGCGGTTCCAACAGCGCCTAATGCAGCTGCTTTTGCAACAGCTGGGGCTGCAGCGGCTATTAATGCTGGTATAGCAGCAAGAAGTGGAAATATACCACCCGTCTTAATGATATTTTTAATGGCACCCGCAGAAAGATTAAGTTTTATACCTTTATTTGATTTTTGGCTTCATTGAAATGCCCGAGCTGACGTTCTGTAAGAGATAATTTATTTGAACCGCTCATCTGATCTTTCTTTAGCGATATTTTTAATCCACAGTTATTTTTTTATGCTGATTGTATCCTTTTAATCTGACCAGGAGTCAGACTAACACTAACGTGATTATACGACATTATAATATTCATAAACGATCTAATTACATGTTTTCTACTGGAGCATCAACTACTCGCATTCGTCCACCAACACCTTCAAGTAACATCGATTTATCGCTGAGTATGACAGCAATTGCTCTGTAATTGTCAATAGCTTCTACTACTGGTGGTCCTACTGCTCCTACTGGCTTCAGCACGCGAGCTCGAAAATGTATATCAACTACTGACTGTCTGGTTAAATCTAAATGTTCGAGCGAAAAGTAATAAATCGGATATAAGGTTGTAAAATCCAATTGTGATATTTGTAAACCAGTATCAACATTTTGATCACGACCCATGAACGTCATCAGACGGTGATATGCACGTGCTACATGATTTTGATTGAAATTCAATAAAATATCCTCGGATGGTTCTTGATGTCCATTTGTTCTTAAAGAAACTTCGGAAAACCAAGATTGTCAAATATCATAATGCTACGTGTTTGATCATTCACCCGTGCAGCATCTTGAAATACAATAAAAATATGTCGTGGTGCAGAAACACCTTGCTGAGAAGCTATTTGCCATGTAAATAAACCATTAATATTACTCTGGATAGCATCTGTGGTCATTGTTAACCACGATAATGCTGATTTACCACCTTGATTCATAAAAGAAAGTAGACGATCTTCTTCAGTTATTGATGGAGTCATCACCGGCATCCATAATGAAAGTTTTGTCAGAATTACTCTACCAGGATCAGTACCAGCGGGTCGCCAGATTGCATCATCGTCGGTTGCTTTTCGTACAAGTACAACTGTGTGCTTAGCTCCGAAAATGACTTTTCTGACATTTCTACAAAATCCAAATATATGTGATAGTGGAATCGCACATAAAAACAACCTTCTATTATCTTTCAACATTGATCTACGTGCTGCAAATCCTAAGTTAAATTCTGGATTTGGAAAATATAGATCTTCAATAGCAGCAGCAACAGGAGGAACAGCTCGATTATTGGGCTGTCGAGTAATCTGATTTCTATTGTCAGGGTAGTTAGAAGTATCCTTTACAAACATCATTGATGGACCAGTTGATCTTGAATAATCATCGCTGTATCTTGCAAGGCCAAGTATTGTCGTTGCAACATCAACGTCTTTCTGGATTGATTCAATATTTTTTCCGTCAATCATGTGCGTAGCACTATCAAACAACGCCATGATGCCATTATTAACAAAACCAACCCTAACTTCATCTCCATATGTTACTGGTGCTGCAGGAGCTGCGTTATTTAAAATTTCACCTTCTACTTCAATAAAAGCCTCAGCGGGTAAGAAATACCTACTTGTATCCTGAACTTGTAGTTCAATTCGTCCACGCTGATCTGGAATTCGAGCATCATAAGAATAATACTGATAATCACGCATAGACTCATCTTTAAGTACTGGTGCGTCCATGTCAAATGCGGGATCAGATGTGCGCTTGAACATCTTTATTATAATTATTATCGCCTAAACGAAGACCACTTCGGGAAGTGAGACCACTTCCTGCCATCAGACTAGCGGTTATATTTTTTTCTTTTTCTGACATTGGTACATCAGCCAACTCTGTTAGTTTTTGATTAGCAACTTGATTTATTATTTTACTGACATTTGCAGGCATTACTTCAGTGCTAAGTAATTTTACAGGTTGAGGTTTTCGTCGTATTAATCGTGCTAGTCTATCTTTAATCGCTGAAAATGCTTTACCAGCGAGATTACCCATAGCACCAATACCTTTTTCACGAACAACATCAATAGCTTTCATTCCCAGTTGCTTTGCGATCGGTATTGCATTTGGGGCTATCCTTCTAAATAGACCCTAAACAACATCACCTAGTCCATCTCCGTAGGTTGTTTTGTATACTGGTAATCGTGAGTTTATTACCCTGACCATGGTTGGTCCACGTTGAGTATTATGTACGATCATTTTGTTATAGTAATTGTATTTAATTACGTACTTAGTCACTGTAGTAGTCATCGGCAATTTCATTAATAAGAGACTGATAAACATCAACGTCCATGATACCGCCAGTAAATAACCGTCTACAAATATCGGCCGCTTCATTAATTATTTCTGGAGAATTATTACCAGCTCGTTTTCCTCCGATGAGTATTTCTAATCGATCAACGTCAGAGATAACGTTATTAGGACATAGAGTAAAATCACCTTCAGTAGAGAAACCACTTCCTTTCTTCTTAGAATATTCCTCTTCCATCATTTTTTGTCTTTTTATTTCTTTCTCTCTATCTCTCATTTTTTCCCATTTTTTATTGAATTCACTCATTTCATTAATTAATTTTTTTTCTTCTTCTGAATTTGGAATTAAAGTAATTTTTCTTAATTTACTCGATTCCATTTTTTTCCATGTAGATTGAAACAATGGGTGTTTAGATATTTGTTTCCATTCTTCTTCTAATTGTTGTCTTATCCTACTTACTTCTCTCTCTTCCATATCTCTCTGCACTTCTAACGCCATAGCTGCTTCTATTTCTGTACGCGGTGGTGATAGTGGTAATCCTAATGCTCCAAGTTGTTGTAGTGATTGTTGTTCTTCAAGAATTTTCTCTGAGACTGGCGGCAGATATTCTGATTTATCTACTTTTTTTCGTACTCTTCTTGCTGTTCCCCTTGTCATTGGTCGTGGTATTGGTTGTAATGGCGGTGGTAATGATAATGATGATTGTTGTGGTAGTGGTGGAGATGGTGGTGGAGTTTGTACACGTGGTGGCGATGATGATTGTTGTTCTTCAAAATATTTTTCTCTTTCTTCTCTTTCTAGTTCTACTTCTTTTAATTCTCTTTCCAATATTTCTCTCTGTATAAAATCAACGGCACCTTGGTCGAGAACGGATCTTTCATATTGTTTAGCATCATCTTCAAATTTTTTAAACTCATCTTGATATTTACTAGTAATTTTGGATATATTTTTTGTAATTCGAAATATAAAATAATTCCATTTATTTCTTGGAATATCAGGAGTAAAAAAAAAAAAAAAATGATTACGATAAACGTATCCTGTACCTGCAAGTTCAATAGGAACCGTTTTAGCAAGATGAAGACCATAACTGGAAAATTTGGGTACTTGTTTTTTGGTATATTTTCTTTTTGATTTTTCATGTTTTTCCGGTTCCTTAAAGAGAGCATTCAAATCACCTTCAATTAATTCTGGTATATCCCTCGGTGGCTGAGCAGCAGCAATTTCAACTGGAAGTCCACGTAAAAGTCTTTTTGTCTGTTTTGTTCTTTCCGCTATTTTTCCAGTTGCCTCAGCGGTTTTCTCTAAAACAGGAAGAAGAGGTTTAGTTGTCTCTGTAATAGGTTTAAATAATTGTTTTGTATCCTCTTCAAATTCAACATGAGATTCTTGTCGTTCTTGTAATTGTTGTCGAACAGCATCACGAACAGGTAAATATTTTCTAATTGCTTCTAGTCGCTCTCTTGCTAATCTAGCTGAATGAGGTTCTCCGATGACAACCATATTAATAATATTTATACTGACTATTTAATTACAGCAGCAGGCAGGGTGAACGACAAAAATTAAGTGACCCGGCGAGTAAACTAAACGCATTATAACATAAAAAACAAAAAAGTCAAAAATAAAATAATAAAAATGAGCTAAACCGAACGATTTATTATTCGTTTTTCAAACTATACGGTAATAATAAAAGTTAGGAGGTTCGGTTTAGCGTTATTGACCTTATTTTTCAGCCCTTGTAGGAACCTTTATTTTATGAAAAACTTGCTCGAAACCAATTTGTAGGGTTCACCCTGCCTGCTGCTATATATAAACAGCACGGCGTTAGTTGATCAAATGGTGTGAATCGAATTAGCACCCTTCTTGTCACAAGTCCAACATTTTAACCGCTGTCAGAGAGAGAGAGAGAGAGAGAGAGAGAGAGAGAGAGAGAGATATCAAATAGTGGTACTCATACTGATTTCCGTTTTGTACGATAAGAGTTATTGGTTGGATGTTGTCTGCCAAGACTTTTCGAAAGTCAAAAGTGTTAATGCTTGGAAAAGTCAATGCCTATCCCATTTATATACCAGCATTGCAGTTTACTCTGGTTATGACCTGTCCAATGTACACATCCCCCCGAATACGTAACTGCGACAGCTAAGAATATCTTTTGTACATATATAAGTTGTTTAATTTTCCTTGTGGTTCAATCCCCACACATGAACAATTTGTTGTCAGGAATCAGGTACAATGCAATTAATAAAGTCGATTGGTGTCAGTGAAAATTTTCACATCAATTCCGTTGTTATCCTTGTACAAGGAAGCATTCATTTTAAATTCCTTGAAAGCGGACTGCTTACTTTGAAGCTACCTTTACTTGGAAAGACTCCAAACAACCACGCGGTCGATCTACTTGATATACAGTACATAAGGATGATAATTGAAAACTTAAGTACATTTGAAGAAATATAAAGTGCAAGTGTCGCATCCAGATGACATATACACGAGAGAGAGAGAGAGAGAGAGAGAGAGAGAGAGAGAGAGAGAGAGAGAGAGAGAGAGAGACTCAGTGAACCTTCAGGGGAGAGCATACTTCAAGCTCTGTCGTCCTAATTGGATAATTTGTAGCTTAAACGATAACAAGAAAATACACTGTATATGACGCGTGTATCTGAAATAAAATTCAGGACAGGTTTGCATATATCTAAAAATATAATGTTTGTGTACACAAAAGTTTAGAACAACATATAATATTTATCATTTTATATGCTTTAACTACATATATGAATAAGGAAATTTAGAAACCAATATATATCTTTGCCTAAATCTTGTATATGGATTCGACAACATTAGAAAATAAAACTTGCAAGCACTTGATTTAAAAGAGGGCGACATGTCTCTATAAACAATATCCAAGATGGACTTGATATTTTTGAGCATTCAGACTATGAAGTCAAGAATCGAACTTTAATGTTATTAAGTAATGGCATAAAAACTCGAATATCAGTAACGAATAAATATTTAATTTGAGTAAAGGCACAAAAATGAATGTCCCTAAACTTTCCAGTACAAATTGAAAATTTCGTTAAATTTACATGGTCAGTATATATTGATTCAACAAAAAAGAGATACAATTTAGGGATAACAATGTTAGTTTTTAAGTAACATACTTTGAATCATTGTATAAAATAACTGTTTTAGAATCTTATGTATAAACAACAAAGTTTGAAACAAATCAGAGATCATAAGTTTGAAAAGATTGATGGAACGTTGCAAATTGTTGAAAATAAATATACCTGTTTGCTTCATGCTAACACATAAAGACAATTTATCAATCATAAAGGATGGATGCTTGCATTCTCGTCTAATTCAACGATGTAGAAGAGTACGAAGAGCAAAGTAGAGAACATGGTTTAAGACATGTTCATTACGATCCTAACAGTCATCTTTCCTATACAAAATATCAAGCTAAGGTGCAGGTGGTTTCGTAACCAGGATGTTTCGTACACAGTATTTCTACACATGCTGTTGTGCGTTGAAAAAGAAGTCAAATTTTAACTGCTGAAAGTGCAATAAAACAATAAAATAAGAAAAAAATATATAAATGGATCTTAAAATAACTGAATGTTTGTATACATAAATATTACAGTCAATAAAATCAAAGTAATACGTTTATAGATAGTATTTAATTACGTGAATTAAACAGATCAACTTCATGTATTGGCTGTTAGGCAGCAAGAAAAGTTTTACAAAGGAATGAATGAGATTTAAATTGAAAAGTATAGTCCTTTGAAAATAAGAATAAAGGAAATTAACCTTTGATCAAAATAATGAGGCTCTAATTAGAATAATAATTAACTTACAATTATAGAAGTGTATGTTCTAGTTAAAACATTACCAAAGAATGTGTAACATTAAATTACGATAACATCCTAAAATTTCTGGACAAAAATTGACGGTTAAAAAATGAGAAGGTCAAAAAACAACTAGATTACGAAACACCTGACATTCATCAAGCAATTATGGGTACACATTCAATGGGACAATGAGAAAAATTCTTCTGATTGTGATCGAGCCTCAAGATTCAAAACGTTTTCATGTTATGGTTCCCATAGCGGTTATGTTTTAACTGCACCGAAACAAGCATGTGATGGCACGTGCGGATTCTGTGCAGACGTGAATATTTATGTGAACAAATCATTGGAAGTGTCCAGATAAATCGTAAGTAGTTGAAGGTTTCATTGCAGCTTCTACAAAATTAACATTACCTGAAAATTTGGGCATATATTAACCTCAACAAGATTTTTGTTGGAAGGTACAGTTTTGTAGGTATAGTCTTCAGCTGGAATTTAGCATTACGGATGCCACAATAGTCCTCAATGGGAGTTTAGCATTCCTGGACTGTATTTCTCTTTATCGGAATTTAACATGCTTTGATCAGTGTAACCCTCAATATCATCTTAATCATGCAAATGAGATTTCACGTAATCAATTTAAGTTCATTTAAGTTGTATCGAGAGTGAAAAGACCTATCAATTGGTTTATACATAACGACACTTTCAAGGTTTTTATCATAAATTCACGGTTCAAAAAGTAAATAATAATAATAATAATAATAATAATAATAATAGCAGGGGATATTAGCGATGGGCGCGTTGCAACTGGTCTTGTGCATTACGAGTTTTACGTCATTGGGCAACAATGCTAGGAGAATGGAGGTTAGGGACAATAACTCCTCCATATAATATACCTGGAAATCCATATCATTCAAGGTCTAACGAATATAATGTGCAAGTCAAATTGTGTTGATATCTATCAGTCCTTGGATGGGTAATGCTGCAGAAAAATGAAAGACTGGGAATCATGGTTGATTACAGGTCAGTATGTAGACAAGTGGAAATATTAACATTATTGGAAGGCAAGGATCTCTGTGAGGATTACACATGACAGGGCCACTATGGCTACCTATCGAAATTAGATTTGTGATTATATATAAGTGTATCATGGATATCACTGTATGCTAGTGCATGGACATTAAGTCGAGAAATACGTGAATAGACTGAGAAACACTCGGAGGAATTGGCAAATATATACCAGTACAGACACAAACGCGGAGAAGGACAACGCCCAACGGTATTTGATGATTTGTTCCCGGTATTCGATGGTCTCTTATTTTTATGTATCCGCTACAGGCCCCGCATCCAACTACATTTTTCAGAGTCATTCCGGATACAGTTACGACAGCCCCTAACGCTACCGGTCATTTGCATTTGACACCTCTAAATAGGATACTTTTAATGACACTTAGGTATTGTTTTGTTTGGCAGAAATAATTCTGAGCGAATTGTGTTTGGGTCAACCACACTGAGACATTTCAAGTTAATTTTGTTGAAGAAAGGTTCAATGTGAACCCACAATCATTCTTAATTGCGTTTTTTAATTTCGCAAGTTGATTTTTACTACGTCCGACCTTCACATCATGATAGGACATACATTTAAGTTTGTAACACGTTCAATTATGTATTTGAGAAAATTCTATGAATTTTGCATCGATGGCCCTCATTCGGCCATCAACACCCTCATTCGGCCACCAACCGCAACGAAATATCAGTTACTCTTACAGTGTCAATTATCCAGTTACCATCTTACTATATGTGTGAATATTATCTCGATTTGTATTTTGAAAGGCCGGAGCACGTTTTGGTGAAATAAGGCTCTGCTGGGTACTCATTGGCAAGTAATCTGCCCGCAATACCAAGTGGTGGGTGAGAGTCTGTGGTATGTGCGAGAAATGACAGCGTTGATGTGATTCCAGACTGCATAAAAACGGTTTTGTAGTCAATGAAGGGAATAACGCGGTCATCCACAATGTTAACATTTCCAATACAACTTTGCCATCAACACCTCTTACACGCGAACTTACATCGATGTAATTGTTTTAACGAAATAAGATGACTGTGTGTTTAGCTCCCAAAAAATCCCTTGCGAACATTTCTGCAAATATCAAATATATGACTGATAGGCATGGCACACGAAAACTTCATTGAATCGCTAATTAAGTGTGATCGACGCTGTGCAAATCCAAAATTAAAGGTTGGGTTGGGGCCAAGGAAATCGGCGATGTGAGCACCAGGGTTAGGCTCAAAATAAGACCAACTCCAGTTGTAGTATATTGTCTACGATCTGTATTATTGGTTTCATCCTTAACAAACATCATTGTTGGGCTGTTATTGTGTAACCATTGCTTTATCTGGCGAGTCCATGAATTTTTGTTGCTACGTCGACGTTGTCAAGAATTTATTCGATTTCCTTTCCATTCATTGAATAGCGTTCACAGCTAAACAACACCATGATTCCGTTGTCGACAAATGCAACCCGCGCATCAGCATGGTGATCAGCACTGTACAAGTTTTCTCGCAACTTCCAAGAATGCCTCACAAGGAAGAAAGAACCCAGACGTGTTCTTCACCTGTAATTCTATTTTTAATTCATTGGGGTCTCTGGCCGGATATGAGTAATACTGAAACTCTGTGTCACTTCTATCCACCAACACAGACACGCCTTTATCTTTGAATTGGGTCATTGTTTTCACATTATTAGTTCTGTCTCTGCTTTCGAATCCACTTATCACTGCCGAATTTGCAATAACTGAATCTGACAATCGTTGTTGAGGGGCTTCATTAATAATTTTACCAACCTCAGCCTGCATTGTCTTTGTTGATTGTAGTGTCACTGAACGATTGGTGCTCGAAGCACTAATCGACGTAGTCGACTTCGAAGCGATTGAGCCGTTACGATTCCAGTTATTTCATCCGATCTGGAGAGGCACTTTTGATGCTATCAACAACTCTCATTGCAGCCTGTTTAGCGATTGGAGACCGGAGCGACGTCAACGCGCCGAGCACTTTAACTGCGCCTGAAAACAACCACGAACAACGTCAACCAGACCAGTTCCATAATATATGACCTAAACGAGTTTTCTCGTGTTAACAACGCTCACGGGTCTCACGTAATTACGTGCCACTGTCATTATTATATGAAATGTCATGTCAATCTCTAATGTACAGTTGTATCGTCAATGGTTTACGATGCAGATCAACAACGTGCCCGTTTTGATCCAAAAGGGTAAAACAAATATGTGTCAGCCGATTATTTATTGCATGGAAGATACACAGGTACTGCGGACTTAATCGATATTAAATCACCTAATTCCACGATTGGCGGAAACCCAAACCATGAACACCTATGCCTGTCGTTTCTGACCTGCTTTCATAACTACTACTGGCAGCGTCACAAGTTAAACTGATCTGCGTTGTTGAGGTAATCCTCACAATGTCAGGCGCAATATGATACTCCTCATGTAAAATTGTTCATCATCTGAAATGTCGCCAGACCAACCTAACCTGATCTTACTGACGACTGTTTAATATACACCGGGTACGTTTGAGATTCTATTACGATGATAGAACTGAGAGTGGGCTCACGTATAGAAATTTTAGATTATTTGCCGGTTATTAATGATATTCTTCGTCAAATTTATTCTTTGATCGGGTCTGTGTAGTATGCGCCGGCAGAAAGTTAAATATTATGCCAGTTGGCACCAGTGTCTGCTGAAAATCTAAATAAGTTGTTCGCGGGCATACCACCAAACGGTTGTGATCGGATATTAGGACAATTGTAATACACTCGCATCGACGCTAGTGAGATATCAAATGTGCTAGATTCACAAGCGGTCACACTGAATTCTGGGTTTCTTGATGAAGTTGTCATGATCGGGTAACGCTCTGGGTTGTATTTATAACAAACGTTTGCATGGAAGTAGAGCACACGCAGCGTCTCAATCGTTTCAGAAGCCATCATATGTATACGTACTACATTCGTCGTATACATCATGATATCTTCAAGTTTATGCATCAACGTTTGAGATGTATTTCTGTCCATGATATCATTGGTGACCATGGGCTGACAAATCAGTTTGGCATCACTAATTACTTCGGGGGAGGTTGTTATGTCACATATTTCACCAAGGGCTTCTCCTTGTTTTGATTGTTGCTCTGGTGTGGGTGCAGCAGGTCTTTGTTTTGGTTGTCGCAGATACCTTTTTAGTTGTTCGCTTGCCCATTTATCATATTCTTCCTCTGACAGAAATTCAGTTCTTTGTTGTTGCTCTAACCACATTTCAAACTGTTTTTGTTCTCTTTCACATTGTTGTTCCTGTTTGTATCTTGAAGCTGGTGATACAAGTTTTGGTTGTGCAGGTGCAGATGTTTGGGGTACACGTGCTGCGTGTTTTTGTTGTTCCTGATATTTACATTTTGCTTGTTTAAGTTCTTCTTCTTATTGTTATGTATATTCAGGTGTTTCACTGTCTGGTCAAGGTATTCGGGACCTAGGAGTTTGTTCTTCTGCTGGTTGTCTTGACAATTCTGCTTGCAATTGCATCACTTGTTGAGGTATGTTCCACCTTCCTATAAAGTCTCTCCATAACATTTCACATTATTCAATGTCTGCACCCCTAAATGCATCAATCGTTTCTGCAAAATGCTTTAACAGGTCACCGATACATTTTTTTCTTTCCAGTAAACTCTCTGAATACCATTTTAGGCCATTTAAAGCTCATGTATTTTTCAAGTGTTTTTTGATAGTAATTTTACCATGTAATCTCTCAAGTTGCTGGGTTCATTAAGAGCAATGAATATAGGTTTTTGAAGATCGCCTGACACATACGTTCTCTAAAGTATTGAACCGGTGTTTGCATCTCTGACTGATACTCATGTGGCACGTCTGGTATCCTTTAAACTTCCTCTCTGACGTCTTCATGAAGAACATGATTGCCTATTCCAAATACACCAACTGCTTCTCCAATTGCACCAACGCCTTCTTTGACTTCCTGTATCCCCTCTGGCAAACGCGTAATATTCTCTGCAGTTACTCTTGTTGATTTCTTAAATAGCCTTGGTGCGCTTAGCTATCTTACTCACTAGATCCTATTCTTCTTCTGTTCCAGTAATTCCCTTTGCAGTTTCCTTTGTTGGTTTAACCAGTTGTGCACATAATTGTCCAAAGAAAGCTGTTAGGTCGTTTTGTGCAGTTTGTCGAGCTTATAAAAAATCTTTGACTTTTCTGCATCCTTCTAAAACAATCAATTCCTGGTATCCATAAGCGGCTTTACGGCGTCGCTTCTCATACTCTTCTATGACATCACTGGCAGACATTTTATATAATTGTTATGATTGTTCAATTCACGTGTCCTCATAAGACAAATACTGACCAGCAAGATATTAACCCCTGCAAGTTCCAGTCCAATCAATGGCGAGGAAACTAAACGGATCCTTTATGGTCCTCTCAATCATGTCTCGAAATCGATCTCACGCTTATTTTGCGGAACACCAGATCTAATGCATATTTCCATGCGTGTCAGTGCCACGCAATACGATAAATCATATACTGGACCTCTAAAGGCAATGGGCTTACATTTAAATTCACTTAATTCACAATCTTTTTCTTTTCAAACCCCATAGACATACAATATAAACAAAAAATCATATACTGGACCTCTAAAAGCAATGGACTTACATTTAAATCCATTTCAGTAACTGCTTATAATATGGACCCTCTATAAATTATAACATAAAAATATAGACTGGCGAGTGGCGGATGGCGGGTATGCCAATAGACAATGATGGACCTTAAGGTCCAAGGCCAAAGAAGTACGTATAGAATGTTGACGGGACGGATACAGACCAATCACAATGTACCAAACCTGTAGCATAAATGGCTGTAGCTGTGTAATCATGGACTATTCGACCATGATGAATATTTATGTTTTAATTTTTTGCCTTGTCCCCCCCAGGACGTTCCGGACGGCGATGCAGATGCAATATAATTGATTTGTGCTGAAGCCAAGGGTTAAAGTTAAATTAATACAAATTTACCCATAAGCAAAAAATAAAAACAAAAGAGTATTAATACGCATGAGCATTAAATATATAATTATAGTGGACAAAATTGAAAATAATGGACCTATTAGGTTCAAGGTCCAAGGCCAAAGAAATATGTGTAGAATGTTGACGGGAGACGGAAGACGGGTAAGAAAAATATAGAAACTTATATGTACTGACGGGACGTGTACACGGTATGGCCAAAAGGAGAATGTGGACCTTTTAGGTTTAAAGTCCAATGCCAAACCAGGATGACTTGGAATCTTCCAATCTTCTAGAGTAATTTCAATACTACACGTACAGTTCAGTTAGTCGACTATGCCAACATCCAGTACCGTGACGTCACCCCACCTGTTCCATTCCTATTGTCCCTATACAGACCCAATATTTTATCTCGCTGTACAGGCCCAACCGTTTGTCCGTAAAAATCTTGTCCGTGAATCGTTTCAGGATGTTTTGTGATGATAATTCCCATTGTCCGTGAATCGCCGTGAAAGGCTATAACGCTTGGCGGGGAGGGACATATAACTTTATATAACGCCTGGCGGGGCGGGAGATATAATTTTATATAACGTCTGACGGGGCCGGACATATAACTTTATATAACGTCTGGAGGGGCGGGACATATAACTTGATACAACGCCTGGCGGAGCGGAACATATAACTTGATATAACGCCTGGCGGAGCGGAACATACAACTTTATATGTCTCCTGGCGGAGCGGGACATATAACTTTATATAACGCTTGGCGGACATTGTTGCCAATGTCCAGTACCGTGACGTCATCATTCCTATTGTCCCTATACAAACCCAACCTATGTTAAATTCCCATTGTTCCTAGAGTGGATATAAAATTTCCCATGTTAAATTCCCCTTCAGGCTAAAGTGGATATACCCTTTTTTAACATTAAGGTCCCTTTAAGGTTAGGGTGTCTCAATCCCTTGTCGCTATGTTCAATTCCCCTTGTCGCTATACAGTCCCAATCCCTTGTCGCTATGTTCCATTTTTACTTGTCACTGTACAGTCCCAATCCCTTGACGCTAAACAGGCCCACCCATGTTAAAATTCCCCATGTTAAATTCCCTTGACGCCAATATGCCTGGACCCATTTTTAACATAGAAGTCCTCTTGACGCTAAAGTGCCCCAATCCCTTGTCGCTATGTTCAGTTCCCCAATCACTCCATGTTAAATTTCCCCATGTTAAATTACTCTTGACGCCAAAGTGACCCACGACCTTTTTGACTAGAATTTCCATTGAAGCTAAAGTGTCACCATGTACTACTTCCCTGAAAAGGGCCTTTGTTTATTTTGTTAACACCACCCAGTTAAGATAGAGGGCATCTCACTGATCGTCTTCTATTCCTCAAGCTTCGTCTGACCTCTGGTCCGTAGATTAAGACTCTCTTTAGACAGCCTTGACTCTCCACATAGATCCGTCGTTTCCTAAGGGATGTATCAGTCATTTGGGTAATTGTCCATGATGATCTGACATACATGGGATAGTCCGGGTTGAACAGCATCGACGACAGAAGAATAGACAATTTTACGTTAATCCACATCTTATAACGAGAACAGGTGAAGGGAATGAAGTGAACCGCGGTTACTTATAGTGGAAGAGCGGATCGAAACGGATTGAGTTCTTTCACCAATCCAAGCACGCGTTACAAAATTCAGTCACAGGGCGGAGTTTGTCTTCCAATCCGAAGAGAGCTATCTGTGACGTCACATTCCCTATATAGGCGCGCTAGCGTCTGTCCCCAGTGAATCAATGCGACAGAGTTAGTACATGACGGAAACTAAGAAGACGATAAATTGGGGTGCACCGGCTGTGGAGACGAGAAGTGATGGCATAGCAGCGGCTACCTAAGCAAACACGGTCCTACTTCATGAAGAGACCGATTTTAATTGGGATTTAGTGGATTTTCTCTCTTCTTTACAAAAATTTGTTCCGGTACCAGTACCTTCACCACCTTATCCTTCCTTACCACACGTCGAGGATTTTAAACAGCGGCAGAAAGAAGAATTGGAGAAATGTTTGCAACAGCAGAAAGAAGCAGAGCAAACATTTCTCCTTCAACAGCAACAGCGAGAAGAAGAGGCAAGAAGGAAACGACAGGAAAAAGAAGAAGCAGAGAAGAAACAAGGTCTAGGAGAGAAGGAGGACGGTGGAAGCCAAACGGTGACGGTACTCCTAGACATTTTGGAAATGTATCAGACTTCTTTATTACGACCCATGAGAAAAAGACCTTTCCGAACCAAGCAGTCCAACCCCGTCCACACACCTACTACGCCTGAGATGCCCACTCTAGTGATTTCTACCAAATCATCGACAGCAGTAGGTCCAGAAGTATGCCATGGCCGTGGCAAAGGGATAAGGCAGTTGAAGCTCATTACCTCTCGTTCCTGAGTTTTCTTTTGTTTTTTCAAAAACAAACACCTAACGGCCCTTTTCAGGGCCACCCATCTCTTTCGTAAATGAGACTACTCAATGCTTGCCAAAATCAACTAAACCTCAAAATCCCTCTTTGCCAAATGATGGACGTGTGTGAGTGCGTGAGTGTAGGTCCTTATTCTATAAAACCAAAACCAAGAGACACTTATAGTTTTCTTTCTAGTCTGCTCTGGTATAAATGTACGATCCAATTGACAACACAACACTTTTAGAAGTTCATTAGTTTCTTCTTTGTCTTTCTCACTCTCTCCTTTTCTTGAATTTCTTCACTTTCACAGTTTTTTTCTCTTCTTCCTCACTTTCTTCTTTTCTTCTCTTTCTGGAAGTGTCTGGATTCTTCCTTTTTGGAGGGTACCTCTTCTTCCTGTTCTGAACCACTCTCTTCCTGCTGCTCCTGTTGTTTCTTAGGGCAGTCTGAAGACCAATGTCCTTTCTCTTGACAATGGTTACAGGTATCTTGATTTTCATCTCTTTTAACACCTGTCCTGCTTTGGCGTTGTGGACATTCAGAAGACCAATGTCCTTTCTTCTGACAGATAAAGCAAGTATCTTGACTTTTATCTCGAAAGGAGTGTGAGTAGTCCGTCGGCTTATCTGAAGAAAACCTTCGTATGACGCCTCGCAAAGCTCTGATCAGAAATTCGATCTGTTTTGGCTCTTCCATCTTTCTGGTCGCATTGAGAGTGAAATGAATACTTGGAGGTAAGACACTGGGCCTTTATATAGGGATGGCACTAGTCTTACATTGATATAGGGGACCATGACATTTAAAATGTAGTCATTTGACTTTTTGGACTCAAGATGAAACGAACGCATCATTTCCTGGAGAAAGGAGAAGAAAGTAAGAGTCAGAAACGTGACCTATCACCTCGCACCGTAGCTGAAATCTTGGCTCTAATCCATGCCAGCGATTTTGAAGATGACATGAGTGAACCAGAATCGAGAGACAGAGAGTTAAAGTCAAACCAAAGTCCACCACCAGTAACCCCTGAAAAGTACTACCACGTTTAAAGATTTCAAGACCCCCGTACCGTTGGAGAAAGCAATGTGTGGAATTCTTTGTTCACCACACTGAAGCGGCCATGTGAAGCCAAAGACGATGATCGCTTGACGCTTTCCATTTATCACGACAGTCTGAAGTAACCCGTTTGAATCGAGTTTAGCAGGCCAACAGAACTGACACCTTCTAAAGTCATCGACAAGATTCAGCACGTGCAGCAATCCAACGACAAGTTTCACCTCACCGATAGAAAAGCGACACTGTACATGGCCCACGTTTCTCCTCCCCAAGGGACCGTACGAAAAAAAGGTGTTATTGGTGGACGACTTTCTCAGCATCAAGCGCAGCCACGTTGAAATTAATAACCCTCAAGACAAGATGTGTTTAGCCAAGGCTATCGTGGTGGGACGAACGTATGCCGACAAGAACGACACGACAGAATGGAAAAGAGACTGGGAGAACATTGGAAAATCGAACCGAGCCAAACAACAAAGAGAAGCAGAACACCTGTTACAACAAGCGGGGCTATCCAAAGACACCCCCTGTGGCATTCATGAAATTCAAAACTTGCAAGACATCTTAGCTCCACGCTACACGTTGAAAGTACAATCTCAAGAAGTGCGCGGACCTCTTTTGTTTCGAGGCAAACATTTCAAAGACGGAAAATACATTCATGTCTATCATCACGATGAACGTTTTGATGCCATTACCAATATCGATGGATTCTTGGGATACAAATATTATTGTGAGAAATGTGACTATGGCTATAACAATAGAGAGTAACACAGGCATTGTGGACCGAAAAACTCAGGATGTTTTGGCTCTAAACCCTGCCTTGACAAAAGACAAAAACGGGTACATTGTCCAACTTGTCAGCGAACTTTTGTCAGCCCTGCCTGTTACCAACATTTCAATACGCAAGGTTCACAGCAGAAAAGTGCTTGCCAACTCCTGAGATTGTGCCCTACTTGTTGACAAGTCATACGTACCAATTGTACCAAGGCTAACGTATGTCCAGGAAATAAACGATGTCCCATTTGTCACCAAATCGATGACTTGGAACACGAATGCTACATTCAAAAATAACATCCCCAACGGGAGGAGGAAGAAGATGACCAGAAGAAGAAAGGGAATTTCATCTTTTTCGATTTCGAATGCATGCAAGAGATCGGCATTCACATTCCTAATTTCTGCGTGGGTCGTCGAGCGTGCGAGAAGTGCATCCAAGAGCCTATCTTTAATCGTTTCCCTCAGTGCAGCAAGATTCCTGGAGGACGTGAACAAAATCTTTCAAAGACCGAACACGCTGGCCGATTTCGCCCAAAGTATCTTAGATTCCATCGACGAAACGTGGAGTCAAGAGGACATCGAACGTTACGGAGATTGTTATCCCTATGCCACGGTGATGGCTCACAATTTCTCGGGATACGATGGACAGTACAAAGCACCGAACGTCCTAAAGTCACTTTGAACGCAGCCAAAATCATTTCCATGCAAGTGGGACAAGTGCAGTTTAAAGATTCGATGAGTTACTTGGCCATGCCATTGAGCCGAATGCCTAAAACGTTTGGAATGACAGAAATGACCGAAGCCTTTTTTCCACACTTTTTCAATACCGTAGCCAATCAACGCTCCGTTCTACCCAATTTACCTGATGCTCACTACTACGATCTCGACAACATGCGCGCCGAACAACGAGAAGCTTTCTACGCCTGGTACCACTCTCACGCCTCAGACCACTTCGACTTTCAGGACGAAACGTTAATGTATTGTTGATCCGACGTGGAAATTTTACGGCGATGCTGTGGAAGATTTCTTGGAACACGGAGGGATCGATCCTCTGAAAGAAGCCTGCACCATCCATTGCCAAAGCATGTTCTTTAGTGTACCGTCAACGATTCGTGCCCGAAAACACCCTGGCTGTCATCCGCCCTCAGACGACCAATTTTTCCGTACCTCAATACTCGATCAAAGCTCTACGTTGGCTACTTTACTTGTGCGACAAGGAAGAAAAATGGATCCAACACACCCGAAACGGAGGAGGTGAAGAAACCATCGGAACGTAGTTGGTGGATGAAAACACTAAGATCGTGAACGAGGTTAACGGTTACTTATTTCAAGGATGTCCGATCTGCTACCCTCAACTTGACGCTAAAAATCAGTTTTTACAACGTACCGTGCAGGACTTGTACGAGGCCACTTGTCAGCGGAGCTTGAACTTAGAACAGCAAAGATACCAAGTGGTGTAAATGTGGGAACACGAGTGCGATCACCGTTTCAAAACCGATCCCGAGTTTAAACGCATCGTGGAAAGTTACAAGTTGTTGGACACTCTGAATCCACAGGACAGTTTGTACGGAGGACGGACGAATGCCACCTATTTGTTGTACCACGCCGACGAGGAGAAAGGAGAAGGAATCAAATACTTGAACGTGTGTTCGCTGTATTCTTACGTGTGCAAATATTGTCATTTTCCCACAGGGCACCAGCAGTTGCTGACGGAAAGCATCGACGTGAACAACATTCTACAATACGAAGGATTAATTAAATATAAAGTCTTGCCTCCCACAAACTTGTACCATCCCGTTTTACCTCACCATTGCCAAGGAAAGGTGATGTTTCCCTTGTGCCGTACTTCTGCCAAAACGTGCAACCAAGACCGGCCTTGTCAGCGCACCCAGTAAGAACGCTCCTTCACGGGAACGTGGGTCAGCGTGGAATTGTTTAAAGCTCTGGATCTGGGATACCAAATGTTAGAAGTGTACGAAATTTACCACTTTACCAAGACAGAACAGTACCACAAGGGCGACGAGACTCAGAAAGGCATTTTCGCAGACTACGTGGATGACTTTTTGAAACTGAAACAAGAAGCCAGCGGCAATCTTTCCTTGTGCCACACTCCCGAAGACCAAAAGAAATTCAATGGGAAATACTATGACCAGGAAGGTATCACTTTAGACCACATGGAGAAAAACGAAGGAAGGTGATGTTGAATTGCTTGTGGGGCAGAATGGCACAACGACCGTGCTTGCCCAAGACGGAGTATTTGTCCGTTCCTTCCCGCTACTTCCAGATGATTCACGACAGAACTAAAACCATGAAACACGTGGACGTCCTTCTTGAGGACTTAATCCTGGTCAAATACGAAGAAGAACTGGACTTTGTAGAAGCCGACGAAGTTCGACACATTAAGAATCGATCGAGGGACCCACTGAGAACTTCAAGTTCAAACAATACAATTTTCCTGTCTTTTTAGCTGACTATTGTGATTTTGCCAATCGATTGGAAACGTGTCAAAAATAACCCACTGATAGGGAAGGATTACCTACTGTGAATGTTTTCGTTAGATCAGGTTTTGTCTGAGACTGGAATGGGATACGAGGTACAGTGTTTCGGTTGTGGCCTGAGGTTGCGTATGGATCGATGTATCTTTAAACATTCAGCTATTCTAGAACATAGTCTATGGCATTTTCACCCGTCCCACTACGGTGCAGGTATGAGGGTACCTTTGAGAAGGTAGTACCATTGCCCAGGAAGAAAAAAAGGAAGACTTCCAAAACTAGGCATACAAAATGAAATATTTACAAGCTCGAGACTTCATTACGACTAGTATAAAAAGGGAAAACGTCCAAGACCGATAGTTCATTGTAACTACAAACACCAAGCGAGAAAGATGAATACTTTAAAACAGACACCATTCAAGTTGAGTGATTCTCAAGTGGAGTGCGATGCTGTGCCTTGCAATGGCAGGGATACAGTACACTGTTACCTCATTGATTCAATACCACATCATGGTAACTTTGCTATGACTGTTACTACTATACCTACCATGGAAAGTGATACTGTGTGTGTCATACTTGATGGATGCGAAAGCAATGCCACTTCTTATCGTACACCTTTTTACTTTGCTGGTTTTCAATATCGATGTCATCCTCCACGTGAAACAATGCGATTACTACCCTACGGATGTCATCCAACCCTGAGCAAACTACTGCGGATTTCACCGGTACGCTCATCGAAATGAACGTGTGAAAGAAGAATATTCGTTGCCTGTGCTTTTGCCTGAATACTACGACTTTGGAAGTCGTTTCCAAGCCGTCCAAGGGAAATCGCCTAAATATCTGGGAGGACCTACCCCCGAAGAATTAGCCAGAGCCTGATTTATCTACTTGGGCAAAGGTGATAAAGTCAAGTGCTTCAGCTGCGGTGTGTCACTTCACCAGTGGGAACAGAAAGATTGCGCTTACTTGGAACATGCTCGATGGTCTCCGCATTGTCACTACCTACCTTTACTGGGACTCCAGTAATCTCTGGATGGATACGTTACAAGAGAACATTTATGGTTTGCCTCTAGAGTTGAGAGAACGCATTTACCGAGAGCTGGTCAAAATACAAGTCCAACGCAAGTAACAATTGCATCCGTTACGTCACCGATGTTGAAACCACTGGTACCTGAATGATATAAGAAGACTGTTTCATTTGAAAGCGTTCCAATGGTCAGACATTGTTCCACTGGACGAGGACCAGAATACTTTGGTTGCTACTCATCCTACTTGTTACAAGCTAGCCATACTACAGCGAATTCCAGAGGAAGAGTTAGAGGATTACCAAAATCTTTTACGCTATCAAATTTTTTCTGTAGAGGAAATTTCTGTGCGGTGTGTGGTGTGTGAACTAGTGACTAAAAATTTGGATTCGCCACTGGAGTACGATCAGTTCTGTGCAAAAAGTACGCTTATTACCTCCGACAAAGAAAGACATTGCTGTGAATGTCTTGTTTAGAAGAATACATTCAGAATCTACATCTGGAACAGAGAGAACGCATTTACCAAGAGTTGGTCAAAATACAAGTCTAACGCAAAGAACAATTGCATCCGTTACGTCACCGATGTTGGAACCATTGGTACCTGAATGTAATAAGAGGACTGATTCTTTTCAAAGTGTTCCATTGGTCAGTCATTGATGAATCACGTGAGATTCATAAAGCGTTGGATGCCACTCATTCTACTTACAAGGTGACCATAGTACACCAAATTCCAGTGGAATTGTTAAAGAATTACCAGAATCTTTTACACGAACAAATCTTGGTGCAAGAGGAAACCTCTGTGCGACGTGCGGTGTGTGAGTTAGAGACCAAACAATTTTGGTACAGCACTGAAATAAAGACGCTTCTGTTCAAAAAGCACACTTATTACCTTCAACAAAAGAGGGTATAAAAACTGGCTACCATACCACAACCATTATTATTAGTGATACAAAAGATATCGTGGAAGGAAATCAATGACACTATTCAGGATGTGGAGGATTACCAACACTTATTACGAGACCTGTGTCCATTGAAATGGGGTCGTCGTGTGGTGTGTATTTAGGTGACTTCCTTTCTGGGATTTCGTTTACCAGCCGATTCCTTGTGGACTCTTTACCAACGGTACCTACCACCAAAAACATGATGGTGTTTCCTTCAAATGAGCACGAGAAACTCGTTCTGTTAAAAGCGTTGCGCTTTCATCTGAAAAACTTTTCGACCTCTGTTTGAAGAAAAGTTTCTTTGTGAAATTTTAGCCACTCCGGATGCTTCCGAAGATGTGTGTGTATAGTTTGCAACTTACATTCTCACTGGTCAGATGTACGTGACTGGACAAGTTTGGGTTTTGAGGCTTGGACAAAAGAAGTGACTTACATTGCCCAAGTCTTATGTTATGCATTCAAAAGAAAAAGTGAACTTGAAGTGTCCAGTGAAAAAAGTAACTTAAACCTGTGTTAACTGCAGTGCCAGAAGAACCCGACACCGAGGAAAACCATTCCATTCAGAAAAGGAATGTCATTAACATGGACATTCCCGAACGGCCTTTCCGGAAGGACCTCTGTGTGAGTGTGCCAAGTAAGAACATTGCAAACTGTCCTTAGGAAAACATACCCTGGTCACCAAAAATGTTGTACCGTGACTTGTTTATATTTCACTTTGAAAGTTTTGATGTGTATTTATCGATGTAATTAACCATTTGGCTTTTATGTATTTTTGTCTTGCATGTTGCATTTTAAAAATGTTTTGAAATAAACGTGTCCTCAAAAAAGTATAAAGACTCTTGTCTTCTCTGTTTTCGCTTCAAAAGTGACATTCCCTTCACTATGGCTCTCTATCCTGTCTCTGCTCCCTCTTCCTCCACATTCAAAGTCATCGACGACCACGTAGATCGGACTAGTTGGGAGGTCTTGTATTTTCGCCATCCCTATAACATGTTAATTGCTGGACCGAGCGGTTCAGGCAAAACCGAATTTGTCAAGCTTTTGATCGAACATAAACATCATTTGATCGATCGTCCACCTCAACGGATCGTGTGGTGTTAAAAAGAGTGGCAATCGGCGTACAGCCTCCTGCGAGAAAGTCAAGGCGATTCCATCGTCTTTGTGGAAGGCATTCCTGGCGGAGACGACGGAGTCGTGTCTGGCCCCAGTCAAACACATCTGGTCATCTTCGACGACATGTTAGGAGAAGACGAAGAAGAAATTAAACTGTGGTTTCCGAGCAAAGGGCATCATCGTAATGCTAGTGTCATTTACATCACCCAAAATTTGTTTCAACAACCTAAAACCCATCGCACCATCAGTCTCAATGCTCATTACGTGGTCTTGTTTAAAAGCCCTAGAGATAAATCTCAAGTGCATGAGTTAGCTAAACAGTTAGGAACTCCTTGGCTGACACATGTGTACGACAATGCTACTCAAACCCCTCACGCCTATTTACTCGTGGATTTAAAACCCACGATCCACGATTATTTGCGATTTCGTACCGATCTGTTTCACTACTGGTGCCAAGATGGAGGGCCTGTCGTGTATACGTCCCCGTCGACTTATCAAAAAATCTATGAAAACCTCGGACTCTTTTAGACTGTCTCACACATCGTTAACATGACGTCTCTTCAGTCTCATCTTCCCGTTAAATTGATTCGTGCCTTGTACGGCATCAGACGCGAAAACAATCCACAAACACGTGCTCGTACTCGTGCTCGTGTCTTAGAAGCCAGTCTCAGAGACGTCATACGATGGTTTACGGTGACAGCACGTCAACTACTGCAAGGCATCATTCACCTTCCAAATCAAACCAAACGCTTTTTGGACAGAAACAAAGTAACCTCGACGCAACTGGCAGAACTCCGCATCGACACTCAAACCAAAAAGCAAATCATTTTGAAACCTGGAGGTAGCGGTTCTCTAGGAGGTGTCATCATTCGTTCCCTCTTAAAATGGGATCCCAATGCCCCCAATGTCATCCCCAAGAAAAAAGCCAATCCCCGACCCAAAGGTACCCAGAAGAAAAAGAGCAGTGGTGTCAAGACCAGGTCATAGCATAAGAAAAAGAAAAGTCCCCAAACAAAGAAAAAGAAAAGCCCACAGAAAAGACCCCAGAAAACAGCTTCCCGCAAGAGAGGCACTTCGGCCAGGGTGCAATCTTATATCCCCAAACCACCGTCTGCACCGTCTCCAGTAGCCTCAGGTTTTTCTACTTCTCCATTGCTGGTGATGCCAACCAAACCCAATATGACACGTGTCTTTCCTAATTTGCAGAAAAAAATGGAAACTCTTGTCTCCAGGAACTTCTCCTCCAGCGGTGACACCCTCCTCCTCTTTAGCCGCAGCAGCAGGTGCTCACAAAGTACCTGCCTCCAAAATCAAAGTCCAGGAGAGATAGAGCATGTTACAGAGTTTACTGGATTTATGCAAGAAAGAACTGCCCCGATGTAGTCCGTTGCGAACCCCTCCACGACTCGTGATGCCTGTCAAGTTGATACCACGTACAGACAATCAGTGGCGACGCATTCCACTATAAAAAGACCTGGGGAAACGATGGGTATCAGTGTTTTTGTGCTCCTGAACGCCAAAAGATGTCCCCTCAAAGAAATGCACACCACCACCATCGTCGTTCTCCTGTCCAATACGGAAACGGAAAAAGAAAAGGACAGTCTCGTCGTTTGAACCCGCATCCGAGAAAACGCTTAGCCAAGCATCGACGTCTACCCCAGAAAAGACACAGTCAGCCAAAGGAAAAGAGAAGCAGCCAAAGGGGTGGATAGTTTGGACATATTAGGCAAAAAGAAGTCGTCAAACAGACTGGTTACACATCCAAACAACTCCTCCAAAATACCCACGCAAATAGTAAGATAAAAGGACGTGTGTCAAGTCATCGACGTCAGGGTATTTTTGTGTGTGCTCCGGAACAAACAAAGATGTCACCCACAGAAGGCATTATTCTTCTACCCCCAAAGGAAAGAAAAGTAAAGGACTGCCTCCTCGTTAGCCAAACATTGGGACGTGTTGTACGTCATGTCCAAAGCCCGTGCCCTTTGGAATCTGATGGAAGGACGAAAACTGACTTTAGTGCCTTACAAACGATGGATGTTATTGCATCGTTGCCAAGAACAACGGACCCCGCATTTACCTCCCAATCCTCATTTGACCGTGATCTCCCAGACACAACACGAATTGCAATCGTTGATGGATGGCTGCGACTTGTCAGAAACGGAAAAATCGCAACGGTATGGTCAATTGTTGCAGCGACTTCAACTCTTTCACCACAACACTTTAGAGGAAACAGCTCCACCGACTCTGAAAGATTTTAAGACACTGATAAAAAGTCCACCACCACCCCACCCCACCCCCAGCGACCAAGACAGACGCCGCGCCATGGATGCCTGAGGAAGAAAAGGCCCGAGAATTCTTTAAAAGATGGTTAGCAGCTCACATCCCTAGTAAATTTGCAGCGTTCTTGTTGACCACTTCCCCCACACACTAACGAGAAGAACATAAAGCTTGGGTGAAAAAGATGATGTCCACTCCTCCTTCGACAGAAGAGAAAACAAAGAAGGAACACCAGAAGTGAAAAGAGAAAGCAAGAGAAAAGCCATCCCATTACCACCACCTCCACCACCACCACTACCCTCGACTTCTTCTCCCATGGCACATCGGACACGTAAAACCGTTTCCAAACCACCACCTTGCTTCATCCAAAGTATCATTCGTGAAGAGTGGGTGACTTATTAAAAAAAGTCCTGATGGAGAATATGTTAGCATTTACTACCTTCCATCCCATCCTGCGAGTTACGGGGGAGTTCAGAAATTGTATCTTGCTGCCAAAACCCGACTCGAAAGTGTCCGTTTAACTCAAGTGCAACGATGGTTACAAGAACAAGCCACTTACACATTACACAAACGCATTCGACGAAAATTGTCCAGAAGTCGCACCCAAGTGAAGAGCATAGATCATCAATGGCAAGTCGATTTAGCCGATGTCTCCTTTGGACACCTACAATCGTGGCTACAAATATTTGTTTTGTGTCATCCTCGTCTTTTCCAAATTTCCCTGGGTCATGCCATTGACATCCAAATCGAGCAGTGAGTTAGTGCGAGCCCTCAAACTGGTGTTGAAACAAAGTGGTTGTCACCATCTTCGATGGCAAACCTACAAAGGCATCGAATTTCTGAACCAAGCTTTCCAAAAAGAATTAAAGAAACGAGACATTCATTTTCTCACCACCGAGAATCCAGGAACCAAAGCCAGCACAGTGGAACGTTTTCAACGCACTTGAAGGAACGTATATGTAAATATTTTACGCATCAACACACTCTCAAGTACATCAACATCTTATGGCACTTGGTCCAATCGTACAACAAATCTTACCATCGGAGCATTGGATGTGCCCCACCCCCCTCAAAGAAGTGACTCCTGTTTGGTACGTCACCGACTGTGCCTGTCCCCATGAAAGGTAAAGTGTTGAATATGGGAGATTTGGTGCGCATTGGCAAAACCAAACGCACTTTCGACAAAGGTTCCTGTACCACAGAATTGTTCCGTGATACTGGTAAATACAAAAACATTACAAGAAGAGTTGTTAAATCTGTGAACGTGGAGATTCGTGAAGAAATAATATTTCAATCAATGAATGCAGCTGGAAAATAATTTGATATTGTCACACCTTCAGTACAACGCGTCGCGGATAAAATATACAAATCGGCGTATTCAAAGAAATATAAAGAAAAAAAAATAATATTTCAGTATCTCCCGATTGTGTCAGATGCAGACACTAACAAACCCGAATTTACTGTACCTCAATTTTGAATTTTGTTCTAGTTGTATGTAAAAACACTCCGGATAAAGGGAGATAACTCTGACAAGCAAAGCTCTCTCCGGTAGAGTAATTATACAGTTGCCCGCTTGTTACTGCGCAATATTACATGACTGTCGCGATTATTTTTTGTGTCATCGTAACTGTTATATTCAGTAACTTAGCTGTCTGTTTGGCATTAGCTTCAGTGAAGCAGCGTAATTTGTAACACTGCAAATTCGTAGAAGGATATTTACACCTTTTGACATCGTCCCTGATAAATTCAGAAAAACAGTAGGCCACGCCCCGCTTGCGTGTGCAATACAGCTAAGTTATTTTTAGATCTCCAGGTAAGATAGCTGTACACAGACCTACATGTACTTTAACTCCCAATGACATCAGGCAGTAACGTATGGGCGATTATTAAATGCAGATATTTTATACGGTGTGTTTGGAAATTGAAAAAAATCCACGCTGCAGTTTACAATAATTATGATTTATTCAGCATGCTGACAGCATGTAGGTTGCCCGTTTATCCAGCATAGGTAACTTCATAATAATTTCTTAAACATATATCCGCAAGGAAGGTCCGTGGCACAGTGCCAGAGTGGCGGATTCTCATACTCGAGGTCTGGCGTTCCAGTCCCGCGACTGACAAAGTTTTCGACGGTGGGCGATAAAGGCAATTTTCATTAATAAGTTGGGGTCCGCCCCATTTGCTCGAAGCTCAACAGAAAAAAGTACACTCTCCCACCATATCACCACGTGGTGGGTACTCTTTTTGCACTCCCCGGGGTTGATCATGGGGGAGGGTGTGCAGAAATTTGTTGAACGTAGAGAAAGCCCCGTTTGTGTATGTTGTCCCGTCCATAGAATTAAGATTATATATGCTGTAAATACGCTACTATAGTTAAGATTGTCTGTTGTGCCGTCCTTGGAGCTAAGATTTTTTATAATGCTGTAAATATGCAACTATAGTTAAGATTGTATGTTGTGCAGTCCTTAGAGCTAAGATGCATATACTGTAAATATGTGTTGTGTAAGTATTTCAAATTACCCTCTGGACCTGCTAGAATGTCGTTTGTCAATCTAGTGGTTCACAGGAGGGGTTGTGCCGTCCTTAGGGCTAAGATTATATATATATATATATATATATATATAT
>JAECUM010037180.1:0-10704 GCA_016617855.1 Megalonaias nervosa
GATCGATCGATAGATAGATATATGGTACATTGAAGGTTATTAACACCAGTAACTACTTTGAATACTCTTGAAGAGCCAATGCCGCAGTCGTATATGTCAAATTATCTGAACAATACTAAATCGTGAAAGATACAGGTCCTAAGCCACGTTGGCTTCCATTAAAACAGGTTATTATCCACGTTTCATCACATTATGAGCCATGCAATTTCTCCTCTCTCTCTTACAGGCAACCCCAGCCATTTTTCACATGTGTTCGAATTAATCGAATGTTGATCATCCACTTCCATGGTTAAACAGATTTCTGTCCAAAGAAGCGACACAAGTTTTGACACCGTCACCGTTGCGGACATAATAATCTAACACCACTTTATGCGGTATTGTCCACATCACTAGGTCGCGCTTCAGTGTATGTTAAAGGGCCAGAGCTTATCAGCAGTATTCACCAGGGCCTTGTGTTTAAATAATGCATGCTTTTCATGTCAGATCCGTTTAAACAGAGGGCAAGCTTCTCTTTCTCCGCCCTTGATTCAAAGTGTTCCGTCTATTCCCATGCTCATCTCGCTGCAGTATGGTAAGTAAGTAATGGGACAATAATATAAAAGATTATTCTGAAAATCGTACAGTTTTTTACACTGCAGTATTGTCTCTCGAGTACAAGGACGATAATATCATATACTATTTTTAATATCATGCCGTTTTTTCATCTGCAGCATGGTCTTTTATGTTCTGGCACGATACTAGAATACATTATTCTGAAAATTATTCCATTTTTTTTATCAACCTGCGGTATGGTCAATAGAGTAATGCCATTGTAATATTCACTTCTTGTTACCAGTCTTTCTATGGAAAACAATCCAGCTATATTATTTCTATCTGCATGTTATATTTTATTTCTTTCTCAGAGAACAAAATGTTAAATGAAAAGTTTATCAACCATATTCAACAAATGTTGAATAAAAATGTCACTTCAGGAATGGTATAAAATGTATTATCTTGCACTTAAGTCTTTTATTTTTGCTAAAGAATTACGGCATTCTGACGCAACAACAATTAAAGCTTGGTCGCAATTGTTGTCCTTACTTTCCAATGTATTATTATAATCTACAATGACTTTAAAGTACGGTTACTAGATTACTGGGAACAATCATATGAACGGTTATTACTTGCTTATTCTAAAACATTAAACGTGTTATACCATGTGTATTTCCATTAAATATTTGAACTTAGTGTTTAATTAATTATGGAAACAATTACAGTTCGTAACATCAGTTTTCAAATTAAGTCGAGAAGAAAATGGAAGCCTCCGGTGAATTTTAAGCTTACATCTTACGACACCGAATACAGACATGATTATATTTTACAAAATGCATTGATGTGATCTAAGAGGGCAGTATATTATCTTCACATTGCGTCGACTAAAAGAACTGTACGTTTCAAAATGTTACTAAGATAATGTGAACTGTTTATCAGTTTGACACGAATTGCTTATCAGTTTTGACGGAGATATCACTTGACATAAAAAGCAAAAGTATGTTGATACCTGGAGCATATTAATGAAGTGCTGAAATTCAGCCTTATTGTTGATGATAAGCAACTTCGCTCCATCTCTTTCACATAAAGCCATTGCAGCTTTACAGTCCGTATCGATTGCATAAAGCTTATAGCATAGTCCAAGAGTCTGGTTGTATACATAGTCTCCATCACAATGCTGTGGCTCTGCAAGGCAGAACATAGGCAACATAAACAAATTTCACATTTTCTATGAGCACTTAATACAGTTAATTTGCTTTAAGAGAATTAAAAAGTTAATGTTTTCTGTGAATTGAAGCAGAGAAGTAGCAAGGTATGCGCTTTGCCACACTCACCCTTTTTCGTCGCAAACGAAAAGCCACAGCCTGTATCCACCATGACTTGGGAAGCGAGCTTTAAAGTACGTGCTCATGAGGTTACATACGGTACTGATTGATACCGTCCCGGCAACTCGTAATGAAATATATAACAGCTGCTTCTGTTTTGATCAATAATCAATTTTATGAATAGCTGCGTGAAGTTTTCATTCATGCTTGTAGTACTTATTATAAGCATACAACACGGAGAAAACGGATTGATCTCCTCCGCATAGTCTATAGTATGCAATCTATAACATGGTTGATTATTTATTCATTTAGTAGAGAATATGTAGACAAAATGCTATATACAGTAGTACTAGTATTTTGAGGGAATTTTTCACGTCTTCAACATTGATATTAATCTACCAAAGGAATGGGATCTCTACAGTGTAATATAAAAACTGAGACCGCTCTATCAATTGAATGCATCGTACTGATTTATAAAAGCGTTTCACAAATGTTAAGTGAGTTTTCAGAGATATATCTTTGACACATTCATAAATGAGTAACGTGGGACTGACGTTAGAAATGCAACATAATGAACTTGGGCAGATGTATGAGTGGACAAAGAGAAAGAGTTTACATAATATAGTGTCGGGAAAGGTTGGGTTTCTGGCTAAATCGCCCACTGTGTTTGGAGTGTCTAAAACGTTACATGATTTTAATGAATGTTGTATGTGTACTGATGACAATATCGTAGAGTAAATCAATTAATTTTTTTTTTTTATTTTTTTATTTTTTTATTTTTTTTATTTATTTTTTTTTTTTTAAGGTATTAATATATGAATGGAAACAGAGCTCATCAATCTTCAGTTTATCTCTGAAAAGCTTTATAGGGTCATAGTAGCTGAACGACTCAAGTAGAAAAGCAACAGGAGTAAACCCTTAAAGGACGTTTACCAGGTCTCTCAGACATTAAACGTGATTGCATACAAAAGCACCGTCTTGTCGTACTCGAGTTCGTGATTGGTCATTTTATGTACTTTAGGGATTAAATAGCTTGGAGTTTAACTTAACCGTGTTTTCGAATTACCATAAAGTCTTGTATCCAAGCTTAACCAGTCGGAGAAAGATTGAGCCCAAATTAGATAAGCTTACACACACACACACACACACACACACACACACACACACACACCTACACAAACACACACCTACACACACACGCACCCACACACCCACACACATAATTATCGTTAGATTTGATTGGCATATGGACGCAACAAATGCAGACGCGTATCGCTTGGAAAATGCGAACTCTGGCAGAACATAGCAATATGAATACTAAAAAACACATGTGTTAGTGTCACGTGATGACCTTGGGGCGCGACCTTGACTTCATTGTGGCATCGGAAGCAAATTACGTCATCAGCCTTGGCCAACATGTCCATCTGGTCATAAAAAAACAAACACACGTGCGGTGGTGTCAACACATGTTACTGCACTGATACATTTAGAAATAAAGGAAAGAAGAGTTGAAGTGATTGCAGTTTTTGATCATGGTAAAATACAAAATTTTTATACAAGTCATTGACGAACTTCTAAACTAGAGAAGGTTTCCTTTTATATAGTACGACTAATATATTCAAATAAATCATATCAAACAACAGCATGGAAAATAATACCTCGTCGTATGGATGGATTTAAAAGTACTTCTCCCTTCTCCATGGTTTCAAAGTGGCGCCAGCACAATTCTGAACCGTAAATACTCCAGTGCCATCAATAATGAAATTGAGAAAGGTATTTAAATGATTTTCGAAACGTTGGAGAAATACGCCAATTCAGAATCAAGGTAGACTCTCGAAAGATGTGCTCAGGTCGTGGTACATATATCTCCATGTTAACCTTTTAGTGGATCTAGTGTCAGACCAACATCAGACTGGGTTCCACCAAGGTCAGTGATAAAGGTACAAAGTACGCGGAATCAATGCTTTGAATGGACGATTTTGTCTGCGTTATATCCGGCTGGTCGTCACCAAGACATGCCTCGGAAATTCAAGCAGCACGTGGGTGAACTCAACTTTGGCAACATCGAATTTCCCGTGGAGATTACTAAGGCCACACTGAACAAATTTGAAACACTTTACCATGCAACGGCTGGTAATGAGTTCACCAGTTGCAAAGGCTTTTATCCGTTTGCATTAGATCCACATGGAAAGAAGAACAAATAACAGATCCCTTTTTTGTTACTGAATCAAATGAATGAATCAGAATCGGTATCTTACTACGCATGAACAAAAGATCTTGCTCGGTTGCTTAAACAGCACAGCAAGCATCATGTTAACGAATATTCATGCAGACAATGCATGCATGTATTTAAGACTCAACAAATTCACACCAACACAAACTATTACTATGGTGGAATTAGTGATGAACTCAGTGAACAATAACGAACCTGGGAAACTCATTCTGAAATTTACCGCATAGGAAGGAAAGATGAGAGTCTCTCTTATAATAAACGACGACGTATTAATCTCTCAACGTTCCATTGTTTGAACCGAACGTGTCCACCAACAACCAAACAACACAAGACACTGTCAAACCACCATGATGGTTTTGTTATAAAATAGTTAAGTGTGATGGCAAAACTAGGATACTAATATTATTTATTTTCCATGGTCACTGTGCAGGTGTTCCCTAAATCACTCAAGGTAACAGGAAATGGATTCAATAACAGCTCTATACTTGTGGTAGATGATGACATGCGTTGCCTCTCCGAAGACACTCATTGTTTGATATGTGAAGTAACGTTTACTTCCACTGATGACAATGTCTGTGATTACTGTCACATCACCGGCGCTAACAGAGTAGAGAGCACAGCGGTTGTAATCTGCACTTGAACATTTACCCAAACAAAACAAAAATGCCTTAAGTGTTTCATACATTGCGTGCATATGATAGTCACCTAATAATGCAAGCAGGGGCCACTGCATCAATCTCGCTGATAAGCTTGTTCACCGACAACAATGAAGTTTAGGCTGGGCCAAATACAATTCATCTATTGGTTACAGTTTCTGCTTTCATATTTGAACAAATTAGTGAACAGTCTCATTGCGGACAGCTTCCTTATCATTTGTTGGTATTGTCATAGCAACACGGATTTCGTAACGAGAAAAGATATCCATCGATACGAGTACATGAGCGATTATGGCAAATTTGCTGACCTCAGTTGACTGAAGCGTTTTATAAGTCATAGAATCGGGAAGGTATCTCAGAATAAAATAGAAACAACGCAAAGAATGTTTATTCCGGGTTTGAGTGCAAAACCTGGCGAACTATCTGTTTCTGCACTCCGATGTGCTGTTACTCGCTGATGTGTTTTGATTAATTTACTGACACTGCAATGCGACAGTACAGGGTCGATACCACAGATTGCTTGTAATTACTGGGTATGGCCTGGGTCACTTTGTTATCCAAAACCAAACTCGAGTTGGAATTGCTTACTGACATTGACAAGCATCTGTTAAGCGATCACATCGTGACGGGATGTCTATGGCGAGTTATAGATATGAACGCGTCAACAACCCAAAATTGGATGGATATTGCCCCGTTGCCCCTAACATATACATGATGCAATTGTTGTAGTTGTTGGCTTTCTGTGTATTGATCCTGGACACATTAACATGCAAAAGCACATAAACGATCAAAAGATTAACAGCGAGAACGGATATCTCTTTGAAGTTTATTTAGAATACCTTGATCATTACATGACCCACACAGCGATTATCAATTAGTATTAGAAGCTCTGTCAGTGCAAGAAATAACTGTGCTCTTATCAGTTGGCATTCGCGGAAGAATAAGGACGCAAATACACTAATTGCATCCAAATAATAACAAGTCGTAGGACCAAACACAATTATGTACTGCACGTTCGAAACTTCCGGCTGTATCTACAATTCGGTACATGTTTAAGTAAGATCTATCAAGAGGGTCTCGACACACTAAAAATCATATAACATTTCTGGAAAGCAACAGCATGAAGTTACTTATAAACAGCAGGAATTTATTCAAAATGTTATAGAAGGCCTCAAAAATGTCAAAGACATGTTACGATAGCGACAATCTAACAGACGGTTTTAAACAAACTTTGTACCAATGATTAAAGCAAAAAACGAAATTGCTGATCGTGCCGAGGATATTAAAAATGCCCCAGTGGAAGAGCTAAAGGGAACAGAAAAAGAACACTGTTTATGGAGAGATATGATGCAAATGAAGGTAACAAAATCAAAAATGCAAATGCAACTAAAACAACTTCCTCGAAATCCCGATCCAGAAGAAGAAACGGAAGAAGGACAATAAAGATGTGTTGTACCGATATTACAATATTTGCTGTTCCCAAAAAATTGACCTGGAGCACCCACACCGAATCCACAACCAAAATATCGAGATGATCCTGGGAAATTTTGTCGCGCTAACGGCTTCGCCGATCAAGTGAAAAAACTTGTGGGATCAGTTTGTGTGGGCAACAATACACCCGAAGTCAATGATAAAGTCGAATCGACATGTTTGCGATTTCCCATCAGTGATATCATTTCCAGAGACATATATCGCGATGATGCGTGAACTCGCTGAAGATACCCATGAAGTACATGACAGTGTGTGCTACACGAAACGTATGCTGCGATGCAACAGGTCTACCTGTTACCGTCGGTGAGTCACGAACACATGAGATTAATCTATTATTGCTTCTACTGTATAACCCTTGGCCAACTTTTACATCCCAGCAGTTTGATGGTGTACCCGAGAGAGACATATTTGTGTTTTTACAAGATAATGACACCACCTGGCAGGTGCTTGTGATACAGAAACAATCAATGAAGGAAATCGACGAAGACTCAGTTTACTAACCAACAATGGCTCTAAATTTCATTTACGTGCCAAGGAGCTCAGGCTGAGTTCTGTCATCGCAATAAAATCTCAAACGTATGCGGTTGCACGGTGGCCAATAAGTTCAGCTTTACGTTGACCTGACAGCAGTCCAGGTAATGAAAATGTTTTACGTGTGGGATATCATACTGTACATATAATTGTGAGGATTACCTCAATGACCTGAGTCAGTGTAACTTGTGAGGCTATCAGTGGTAGTTAGCAGGTTTACAATGACAGTCGTTGCAGTTCATGGTTACATACCTTTTGGGGTTTCGCTAAACGTGAAACAAGTTGACTGGATATTGTGCCCGTAGCACCTTTGTATATTTCATGTCAAAATAATCAATTGATAAATATGCGTTTTTCACTCATGGATCAAGTTGGGCACGTTATAGATATACGTGGTGAAAATTGTCGATACAACTCTACATTATTGATCAAATGTCAAGGAATTGCACACATTTGTCGTTCACATATTATTGGAAAAAATGCAATGTACTCGGGTTTCGTTTCTGTGTACTGTGTTACAAGACGGTGCTTTATCCAGATCATACCTTATTTTAATGTAGTGAGTTCGTTTTACCCCTTGCTGCACGATCAATGCAATTACGATGGGAAAACCAATCTAACCTGAGCGCATAGGCCGTGTATTGCAATATAGCCTGTGTACATACAGGTTCGTGGTAGAGTCAAACATTACGTTACGGAAAGTTTTATCAGTAAGCGGACCACTTTACAACACGTTATCTCCAGTCTACAGGTATTAAAATTGGAAAATTGTTATTTACCTATTTGCATTATAGGATACAATTGTTTCATTCTAATAGTTATTCTGTATTTTATGTAGCTCCGACTTGTGTCATATAATACAATGTTATTATGTTTAGTATAGTCTGTTTTCTAGTTCACCAGTATGTAACTGGACACAACGATTGTTTTCACATAAATGTTACATGTATTAAGGGATGAGAAAATGTTACTTCATGTTCTGTAAGATTCTCATCAGATACGGGTTGACTTTATGAACCTGATTATGATAACCTTTTATAGTAGTCACGATAATATGATTTGTTATAAGATATAAAACTCCATTCGTGTCACACCTGTCGTTACATGTTATACATGACCGTGTCATAGATGTTACACGGATTTAGATGTTATATGTTCAGCTGTGAAAAGGTGTGAAGGGCTGCAAAGAATGAAGGTGTGACGGAGTGATAGAGCTATGCGGTACCTGCATGTTCGCACCGTACTGAAGGTGTCCTTTTAGCCGTGGTGCTAATTTGGGTTGGTATATACCCTGTATGCTACTATCGGTGGTGATGTTGGCTCGGGAGATAATGGTCATCTCGTGGTGAGGAACCAAGGCTCATGGACCAAGGGGTCTGCAGGAATAAGAAGTTCTACGGATCGTTAGGCAGGCCTAGAGGAGCGGACCATTCGTGGTGGCTCCTTAACCATCTGCAGAGCATTGGGGCTGCAATACCTTGAGATGATGAATTGGACGCCACAAGATACATGTCCCAATGTTTACAATCATTTATGATTATTGGAGTGAATACTTGTCATTTATCTCTGTTTGAGTGAGTACTTGTTATTTACCACTATTTGAGTGAAAACTTGTCATTTACCAGTATTTGAGTGAAAACTTGTTACAGATATACAAAATCATTTTATCGCTATGTGAGTGAAAATGTCGTCATTGTTTATTAAATCAGTTATTGACCGGTTATTAAACTGTTTCTTTTATGCGTTTAAGTTTTGTTGTAAATCAGTATATTGTTTAAATTAGAATTTATTCCAGTTAGGAACTCCAGTTTTATATCAGCTATTCGACTCAGTGCTCATCAGTGCGTTAAATGTCCAATATTTGGATATTTGCGCACGAGTTTGGTATAGCGTTTTTCTACCTTCAAATAATCTATAAATAAACATGGTATTTTTGTTACCATTCTTAGTTCTTAGTGTCTTCATCTTGATCTGACCCCAACCCGGTGCATCTTGTTACATCGACCTGACCCTGTAACCAATTTTATTATTTTTCATTGGAACACCTGGAATTATTTAGACAGTCTGTTGAAGACAAATATATTCATGTACGTGATGGTAGAGCTGGTGGTGGTTATCTGTGTTATGCTGTGATACTTTCGGACAAGACTCTGTTATTGGAAATGCAGGTGGCCGAATGAAGTTGATTGATGCACAGAGGGCCGTAGAGAGCGATCACGGGCCCTGGGGTAACAAAATCCTGGCCTCTCCTAGTTCTTGTTCAAACAAAATTTTGCTTTTATTATATTAAAGTGTTGTTCGATCCTTGCACCCTTATGAACCCGGGACCCCGGAATATATCTCTGGTTGTCCCCTCCCCCTTGTTGACCCCGGATGCACCTATGACACATTCATACAATTCAAAATTAAATCTGTCATGTATTAAACAATTTCCTATCACGAAGTGAGGGTCTGCCTTAGTCAACATCAGCTGAAAAGAATAGTAAGCGCAATTAATAACAATTGTGATATCACGTGGAAATCTTTTCTGGCACAGTTTGACCCAAACACAGCTGGCTGAGATTAATGCTGTCAAGCACAAGAACACCTCGGTCGCATTAAAAGTACTCAAGTCAGAGGTGACGCAAATGCAAAAGACCTGTGGAATATTTCCATTCCTTGCAGTGATTCCAGCTTTGTTAAGTGTAGCTGCTCCAGCGGACGCAAAAGCTGCGGCATTACCGTTGGTCGAAACTGCATCTAGAATGGCATTGAAAAGGGCGATGGGAGGTCGCATACAAAAGGAAAATGCATTTAATTATCAAGAAGAATTCGCAGAATACAATCAGACAGAGGTCTTCGATAAGTTGGTCACACCTGGCCACGCAATTGGCCAATATTGATTCACTCGCGATGGCGACATCTCTCAACCATATTCGTGGTGGTTTTTTTTTTTTTTTTTGCGAAGCGAACTCACCTCGATGCTGCCAAACTGAATCGAAACCGCCATCGCCAACTATGATTTAACAACAGACCGAGCACTCGCTTGGTCGCATATATGGTAACACCTAAACATCGTTTGTATTTGGACTCGAATGGACTTGAACCACCCGTTGAAGTTGCATATTATAATTTTGGACGCTACCTCCCCGTCAACATGTTGTTTTGTGGTTCTGAGTCGATTTTACACCAATTCAGATTTGTCTAGTTTACTAGTCATAACGGTGTTGGTGTTGATCGAGTTGAGCTGTGATATTTTAAGACAAAACTGGTATACGCAAGCGTCTAATGTTGAGATTGAAGTTATTATTGCCAAAATGGAGGGCGCTGTAGCGAGAAAATGTGGATGAGTTCACAGAATGTGGCGGAAACAGAAACTTTTTTCTGTTTTTTATGAAAGACGTTTGATGCAACTAATATTACATTAAGACAATACGTGCATGAAGAAATCGCTTACGCGCACAGCAAGCGTTGTAAGTTTATTTACATCATTTTTTAAACTACTGACCTGCACAGAAGAGGAAATAGATGATTCAAAACTAAGAATATTGTTTATTATTTTTAATAACGTAAATGGTTTTGATAAACTTAAATCTCATGGTCTTAATGGCGTGTGAGTCTTGATTGTATTGATTTATCATATCCATTTATTATTATGGATGGAGTCAAGTACCAGCTCCGATGTACAATCAACCGGCTATACGACAAATAATGCGTGACGAACCCGATATCCAATATTTCAAAGCCTTTACATATGCGACAGCAATATCGTTGATAGCTCAAGATGAGATTCATTTTGATGGAATGCACATCTATTCATTCGAGTCCTTAAAATTCTTTTGCGTTTCTGTGTAATATTATATTTATTATTTTATATAAGTTAAGGATTCTGAGTACGGTGATGTGATTTCAAAATTTAGAGATGGGGTCCTGGACCAACTGTCAGCCGACACTAGTA
>JAECUM010037181.1:0-17737 GCA_016617855.1 Megalonaias nervosa
CTATAATGTACCTTCTCCGTGCCAAAACAACTGACACCTAGTGTTATGTGTATTTAATTTGCATTGTTTTTATTATTAATTTTTGTTGTTTCATCATATGGTGTTGTAATGTAGCATTGTATCTTGGACTTAACCTTGCCCAAAATCGAAGTCAAGTTTATTTTCTACTTGACCTGAATTTTTTATTTTTCTTTATTCTGTAAACAACTATTATCATAGCTTTATGTTCTCTATGTGCATGAGTTTAATATCAGAATCATTATTAATAGAAGTAAACATGTTTATTTGGGTCTTGGTCTAAGTTATTGGAACTCCTTTACAATTTACCTGGCGTAGCGGACATAGTCCAGGTTATATATAATTATTTTAGCAACAGACTTTCTGACTATAACTTACATTTTATTTTGTAAACATTAAGAATTCTTAGAAGGTTATTTTCCATTAGGTCATAGTTTTGTTTTAGGAAATACCATTAATTGTGACCTAGGGTCAAGTAGAGGACTATATAATCTTGTCACTGGAACGATTATTCATTCGTGGTCTAAAATCTGAGCAGAATCAAGTTATTGTTTTGTACAGCATTTTTGATTTGGAATTATTCAAATTATTTCTTTTCTAGAAATACAAAAATGCTCTCATAACATTCTCGGAAATAGCGATTTGATTATATACTGAAATTTCAAATAAGAATTTATTCTAAGATTGTATTATTGTGATTCAACAAAAGACTGTTGGAACATCAACACTTCACGAGACATCACATATCCATCAACACTTTCAGCGTTGAACTTGATATTGACAACAACTAAAGTTTATTCAGAATTTTTATTATTAGGACTTGCGTTTGTAATTCTAGGATTATTTGGGGATTTAAATCGCGATATCTGAGTTCTTTGTTTTTCATTTTCATTTTTTATTCTAGGGAAATGAATTTATTTGATGAATTTTTAAAGCTTGTTGCTTGTCACTCTTTTCTGTTCTTTATTTTAAGAGAATAGACTCGTAACACTATTCTGTCTGTGTACACTCGAGTGTCTATTCAATTTGCCATGTATTCTAATCAAGGCGGGATCATCAGTCACAATCTAATGAATGTGGACCTTTACCTTACCTGTCTATTTGATTCACATTCTAATGAACTTGGGACTTTACGTTATCTATTTGATTCACATTCCTCCGATTCTATATCGGTGTTAAGGAGAGGTGTATATTATTGTATCGTCCCGTGTTTGAATTTGCCGTCTTTCGTTATGAACAATGCCTCCAATTAACACTCAGTCAATATTGACTTATCCCGGCGAGTAATCTGTGCAGATTTCTTTTGCACTGTAAGATATGAAGTCCATATAGAGTCCATTCATTCATGTGTTTATTGTTCAAATTTAAGATAAATATGTCGGTGCACATGCACAGAATATTATCTAGAACTGGCACAAGAATACATGGTGAATTCAAGTCACCTTTACTTGGTTCTATGAAAACATTCTCAAGCAGATATTTTTTTCTGTTTGAGCGGGTTAGCCCTGTACGGAGGCTGTTTCACAGGTGTAGAATCTACAATTTCTACGTCATGGTAGATTTTTTGCTCTTGTTGGAACATCTGGAAACAAGTGCTTTTCTGTTTCTTATTTTCAGGAATGCAGCAATAAAAACTTACGTGGTCTTTTTTTTCTTGATATAAGATAAGGCTTTCTGATCAATGTTATCATAAACTTGATTGATAAACTTTGTGCCAGATTGAGATTTGGGAGTGCCAAGTGGAAGACTAATTGAAAAATGAATCTTTTGCGAAGCAAGGAACAATGGTCAGCTGTACGAGCAGCATTTTCTAACATTTCGACCATTCGCTTATCAAAGTAGGTATTGACGTCACTGTGGCCGCGTTCGTGAACTCTTCAACAAATTCGTGTTCCCGTAGGTTATCGTAGTCTTGACCAACCTTCTTAGCCAGGCACCACCTCTCAAATAATTGTTATCTTGCTCTTGCGAATTCGTTATGGGTCTGTCCAGTTCATTTTTACAGTTCCGAAACCTTTTTCTTTTATGCCTTATGTACCAACTCATAACCCTTCAAGATATTTTCTATATTAGATATTAAGAGTGAACATTGTGCAGGATCTATAAACAATTATTTATAATCATGAATAATAATAATAATAATAATAATAATAATAATAATAATAAAACCTGTTGACAAATATGGGATATTTCTCACTGGCTGGTGGGTCACAAGGGTTCTTGTTGTTGTGGGGCTTAACGCCATTTTTCAGCACACGATAGGCTATACATGGCTGCCAGTATTAATGGTGGAGGAAGAAACCGGGAAATCCACGGAAAGAACCACCGACCCACGAGAAGCTACTGGCAAGCTTTCTCACATATCCACATTCGCCGATCGTAGACTCGAACCCACGCAGACAGAGGTGAGATGGCAGTGATCCGTAACGGAGAGCGCTTTAGACCACTCGGCCACAACATCAGTCTGCAAATGTATTTAATGTCGTGTTTATATATTATTTGCGGGGAAACATTTGTTTGGATTATTCACTGGAATAACAAAGTAATCATTAGACTAAAATATTATTCTGAAACTATTGTGACATTATTCAAAGGAGTTCTGGACAATGCCATTTTGATACCTCAGGACTTTTGGCAGACCAGTACATTCGAGAATCTGAAATTCATTTATAAAATTAAATTCTTTTGGACTTGAATAGAACTTATAGGATTATTCTGGATTCAATTCATAATACTGTAGCTTCTTCTTACATTTTCGTTTCATAACTTTGATAATTAACTTTCTTGTTAAATTTTACAAAACTTGTGTTTTCTTTCAGCTACTTAGTTTATGACCATAGTGTCATAACAATTTTTCTACTTCTTTTTCTTTAAAATGGGGTACGAACCTAATATTTCTAGTAACATCAAAACCCTGAACTTGTGCGTAAAAGGGGGGGGGGCGTGTTTTCCAGTTGTCAGCTCTAATTCCTTTAAACTAAATTGAAATTCCTTTCTTTTTTCATCTTGCTCTCTGCATCTGTGTTTCCTTTTCCTCCTTTGATCTTTGCATTTGCATTAACCTATCTTCTCTTTCTCGCTCCCTTTCCTCTTTCTGCTTTTGAATTTGTCCCACTCTTTCCTCTTTCTGCAAATTCTTTTTCTCTATTTTCTTTCTGCAGCTGCATTTGTGTCTCTCTTTCCCCTTTCACCAGTTGCTTTTGTCTCTCCACTTTCTAAATCTGCATTTCTCTTTCCTCTTTCTGAACTGAAACTTTCTTAACTCAATTTCCATCTGGTGTTTTAATTTCATGCATATTTCTTTCATTTCACAGCCAGATAGAGACTTACTAATCAAATCCAAAGCACTTGTATCCACCAATTTCTTTTCCATCAAATATTGATGTAGCAAATTCATCCTTTTTCATGGACTCTGACCCTTCCTGGGTAGGATTTAAAATAAAATTATTCACGTTAGATGACATTGTGAAAGCTTGTTTGTATCAGTATAGATTTTTCAAATATGTGAAACAATACATGGGACTTAGAAGATTCTGAAACAAAATGAATTTAAATTTCAAAAACAAAGTTTCTAAAATATTTGAGAGAACTTCGTATCTCGGACGAAAACCCCCAATTGTCCATTAAAACTAACTTGTCTTAAATTAAGTAAGAGAAACGAGTGAAATCCAACATGGTCATAAACGTTTGATTACAAGTCCAAATATAGAGAGAACCATTGAATTCCATTGGTGTTTCAAATTAAGTACGAATTCTGAATGTGTAAATGTTCCTGTACTCTCGAATGGCCTAAAATGTGGTGATGTGTTAACAGTCTGTTGAGGTATCACTATAATATAATCCAAAATGTCCTTGTCTGAGTTCACTATAATTCCTGATTAATGGTTAAGTCAATAATATTATTTAGCACTTATTAATTTCAGTCAATCATAATTTGAATAAATACATCCAAACAAATTAAACGCTGTAGACAACAATTATATTAGTATTGCTTCCGTTGTAAAGGCTAAAATAAATCATCCTAATACAAACAAGATTATACATCCCTACATATGACCTAGGTCACAATTACCGTTTCCTAGGAATACTCAGTCCACATACTTAGGAATTTCCATTCTAAAAAATGCAATAGGTCAGAAGCAAGACTATATCTTTAAGTCAACTGAAGTAAATATATCCGCAATTAACAATAATCTGAAAACGTAATCTATACTCATATACAGATATTAGTTATGTATAATCTGAATACTTAATCTATACTCAAAGACAAATATTACCTATATATAATCTGAATACTTAATCTATAATCATAGACAAATATTACCTATATATAATCTGACTACTTAATCTACACTCATAGACAAATATTACCTATATATAATCTGAATACTTATTCTACACTCATAGACAAATATTACCTATATATAATCTGAAAACTTAATCTATGCTCATAGACAAATATTACCTATATATAATCTGAATACTTAATCTACACTCATAGACAAATATTACCTATATATAATCTGCATACTTAATCTACACTCATAGACAAATATAGTATATGTATAATCTGAAAACTTAATCTATGCTCATAGACAAATATTACCTATGTATAATCTCAAAACATAATCTATACGCACAGACAAATATTACCTATGTATAATCTGCATACTTAATCTATACTCATAGACAAATATTACCTATGTATAATCTGAATACTAAATCTATACTCATAGACAAATATTAACTATATATAATCTCAATACTTAATCTATACTCATAGACAAATATTTCCTATATATAATCGGAATACTTAATCTATACTCATAGACAAATATTACCTATGTAAAATCTGAATACTTAATCTATACTCATAGACAAATATTACCTATATATAATCTGAATACTTAATCTATACTAATAGACAGATATTCCCTATGTATCATCTGAATACTTAATCTATACTAATAGACAAATATTAGCTATGCATAATCTGAATTCTTAATCTAGACCCATAGACAAATATTTCCTATATATAATCTGCATGCTTAATCTATACTCATAGACAAATATTAGCTATGTATGATCTGAATACTTAATCTATATTCAGAGACACATAGACAAATATTAGTTATATATAATCTGAATAATAATCTATACGCATAGACAAATATTACCTATGTATAATCTGAATACTTAATCTATACTCATAGACAAATATTACCTATATATAATCTGAATACTTAATCTATACGCATAGACTAATATTACTTATATATAATCTGAATACTTAATCTATACTCATAGACTAATATTACCTATATATAATCTGAGTACTTAATCTATACTCATAGACAAATATTACCTATATATAATCTGAATACTTAATCTATACTCATAAACTAATGTTACCTATATATAATCTGAATACTTTATCTATACGCATAGACAAATATTACTTATATATAATCTGAATACTTAATCTATACTCATAGACTAATATTACCTATATATAATCTGAATACTTAATCTATACTCATAGACTAATATTACCTATATATAATCTGAATACTTAATCTATACGCATAGACTAATATTACTTATATATAATCTGAATACTTAATCTATACTCATAGACAAATATTACCTATATATAATCTGAGTACTTAATCTATACTCATAGACAAATATTAGCTATGTATAATCTGAATACTTTATCTATACGCATAGACAAATATTACCTATATATAATCTGAATACGTAATCTATACTCATAGAGAAATATTACCTATATATAATCTGAATACTTAATCTAGACTCACAGACAAATATTATCTATGTATAATCTGAATACTTAATCTATACTCATGGACAAACATTACCTATGTATTTCATTGTTAGCAAAATCAATGTCACTGGTTAAGTACACCATTAACTTGATGTTGGTCAAAGGTCAAATACAAAATATAGAATATACATAACATGTAATCATGGGGAAAGACAATAAACAATAGAAAGTATGTATGCATAGCATTTTCCAAATGCAACGTGTACGCAAAGTTCAAATGGGAAGTAACACAATAGACATGTTTACTGCAATGCTTATCGTGATTGTCTGCATGTCTGATTACGTCTCAGTATCTCTCTGGAAATGAATGAAGTTATCAACTAGTAATGTTAGAATTTCTGTTTACATATGAAGTGTCCCTCTGCTGCTTCTAGCTTTCTAGTCTTAGTAAATTTGCTGCTAACATTCCTGAAAAAAATGTAGTGTGTATGAGAGAGAGAGAGAGAGGTGTACATACTAAGCAAGATTACAAGTTCACGGGAATAGTTGAACATTGTGATCAATCAATTCGTTTTAATTATTCAAACTTTGAAAGATTACATATCAGTACACAGTTCAATTGTTTGTATTGTTTTGGTAGCAATGGCATTTAACTTCTATTTTTGTCCATCATTCTTTCTACACATTTATTAATATGTCATTTGCTTAGGTGTTCAAAATGTTTGTGTGTATGTTTGTGTGTATGTTTGCTGATACAAATATTAGTATTTATTGGTCCTGTCAAATATGCACGTAATCATTCTACCAATATATCACGTAAAAAATGTCTCCTTCCCTAGTCAAGTTTTGCTTCATAATTGAACAGTCTCTACATCGCTGATATCTAGTATTTCAACGTTCAATGTCTTTTCGGGATTTCGAAGTACTCGATTATGACACTTTGTCCTCTCCATTTCAGGTAGAAATGTTTCAAAACTATCACATTGGTAGTGCAATGTGTCCGTAGGAAAGCAACATAGTGTTATGGGCCTTCTCTGAAAAGAGAGTCTTGTTCTTTAGTTAATTTCTTTTAACGCAGTAGAAAGAAAAGCGGACCAGCGATGAGCAGAGTGCTGAAAACAGTTATAATATTTCAAATAATTTAGTTTACATCAAACTTGTGCCATAATAATCCAAGTATTCCTATAGGGTATTCGTTAGTAAGTGTATGTGCTGGTCAGGAGCTAGGCATGTTTGTTTATAAGACTGTACGTGGGTCTGTTGGTATTTTTGTTTCATATTACCATTCTTCTTGTCCCCTTCGCCCGTATAGCAACATCGCATGTTAAATGTATATCATTTGCAACATTACCTATCCATTTTTCCCCGTAAATTTAATTTTGTCTATGTAGTGCCAATTGATCTTAATACTATGTTTTAACGTTATATTTTTCTTGTCCATGTAAATATAGCATTTTCCCATTAGCGCTATCTAACTTTTGTCTTATGGAACCTTTAAACAATACATGTGTCATTGTACCAGAAATGCAATCAAAGGCCAAAACGTTGGACCTTTAAATGGATTTTACGCTGTCCACATAGTGCCAAGCTTCTGTAATGTTATTTCCCATAATCCCCATAGTTCTTTGTTTTTCATTGTGCCTCTCTATACTAGTGTGGTAGAAGTGTACAAATAAGTTTTCGTTCAATCAGCATTACAAGAAGCAAATTAAAAACAAAATCCTTTCCGAAAAGACGAGTGTTGCACTGTTATCAAAATATCGCTTTTGCTCCTCAGCAACAAGAGCAGAAAGTTTTCAGTTCAAGGCTCAATTACGGTGCATTTATTAATATGTGTAATAACATATAGTATCAAGGAGTAACACAAAAGTAAGGACATACAATAGTATCATAAGATAGTCTAAGGCCGTGGATATACAATTCAGATATCCGTTCAATAAATGAGCATGTATAAAATCATGCAATGATGTATAATAACATATACTGTATAGGTCTAATAAATGGACAACGACGATTCAACAGTGGTGGGTTGGTGATGTTGTGGTGAAGCATGAGTTTTTCATTTTCTAATCGAATTATCAAATTCTGCTCACTATGCTACATTTTGTTGACTGGCTCCATTCCAATAAATCTGCATGAGGTCACTCATTTGTACACCCCATCTAGAAACTTACGCTCCTCTTCCGACACCCATATTCTCATTGTTCCCACTGTTAAAACAAAGTCATACAAAGTTATTCCGCTGACCAAAACCCACCTACGTGGAACGAATTGCCCATAGATCGTAGACACAAGGACACTGTGTCCTCATTCTAGTGTGTTCTCAAAGCTCGTCTATTTCGACTACAAGGACAGACTTAAAGGCTTAATAATGTTTACTTCATTAATTATTGTCAGCGTGATTTTTTTTTTTTTTAATTTCAGGGTGTTTGTTTATGTAATCTTGTCGTTGTATATGTTTTTATGTGTTATACAATAATGTAAAGCGCTTAGAGCGTCTAAAAATTAAGTTATTTCCTAAGTCCACTTTATTATTATTATTATTATTATTATTATTATTATAACACGTGGCGTATAATAACGAAAATTATGTCATATATAAGATTAAGTAAAAAAAAAAAACTCAAAAGGAAGACATATCTTTGGGGCCATATATATCGAGGAAAGATAAGAAAGACTCCATTTCGCACAAATTATGACCTTGACGTTTTGACACGTATCCTCTAGAAGGAAACCATGATTATCAAGGTTATCAAGGTTCACATTGCAATGCGTGGAGACGGAATTATGGCATTTTGATTAAGAGAATGAAGTCAAATGAAATCAGCATTGCCCAGTCTCAGAATTGTATAATCAATTAGCGGTATTCTTGAAATATTGATACAACCTTCATCACTAATGAAAGTTCTTTTTGGCAAGTAGGCGTCGTGATCTCACAGGTCTGACATCCGGGCGGAGTTTTATTCATCGTACTACTTAGTAGTTTGGGGTATTGTGAGGACTGTCAAATGCCTGTTTATCGGTTCCCTTTGGACTCATAAACCCCTTAAGTTGAAATTTGCTCAGTTTGGTTCTTTACACATGAATATTGCAGCTAAATTTAGCTGCCTTAAATAGCGTCACTGCGTAGGTATAGAAAGATTTATGTAGTCATAATTTGATTTCCATAACATCTGCTATTAATTTTGACAGAAATCGTTATCTATTCAAGCTGTTCCTCTAGCTTGCAACTTGCAAAGATTATAAAATAGGTGTGTGCATGCGCGTGTGTGTGCGTATTTGTTTGTGTTTGTTTGTGTGTTTGCGCTGTGTGAGATAGAGATGATTCGTATGTGATAAATTTTTGCTGAGGTTAATGAGATATAGTGTAATGGTATTTTTGTGGGGTATTAGAAAGTCCAAATTCAAACCGCTTCTAATCAGTCAGTGTGTGACAAGTAAGGGTGTTGTCAATGGCAAGGAATCGAGTGTTGCCGAATACGGTATTTGTAGCATGGATTATGCTGCACATATTCTTAATGTAATAATAAAACATCTTCAATGTGCATTGCAGTAGTCAGCTTGCAATATACTGATGCCTCGATAAGGACTTCATGAATAAAGTTGGCTTGTAATTTATAGATGCCTTGATAAGGACTTCATATATCAAGTTGCCTGTAATGTACAGATGTCTGACTAAGGACTTTATGAATCAAGTTACCTTGCGCTGTATAAATGCCTTATTAAGGACTTCCTGACTACCGATGTCTTGTAATGTATAGATACCTTAATAAGGACTTCATGAATCAAGTTACCTTAAGATATATAGATGCCTTATTAAGGACGTCCTGAATATCGATGTCTTGTAAAGTACAGATACCTTAATAAGGACTTCATAAATCATGTTGCCTTGCAATGTACAGATGCCTCAATAAGGACTTCCTGAATACAGATGCCTTGTTATGTGTAGATGCCTAATAAGGACTTCCTGAATACAAATGTCTTGTAATGTATAGGTGTCTTGATAAGCACTTCACAAATAACACCTGATTAAATCACGGTAAGGATGAAGAATTAGATAAAATATGAAACTACCAAGCTAAATTTTTAAGGTACTATAAAGTGGACAAATACAAAAAAAAAATAAAGACCTAGAGAGCGGATTCGAAGGACACGAAGTTGACTTTAAATACAATGTGGAGACTGTCTTAAATGTTAATAGCTTGGAGATACTATTAGTTATACATGGTAGGCATACAAAGGAAAGAAACAAACGCAGGCGGTAAGCGAGATTCATACGATGTGTATACGCCTTAGCTTATCAAATGGCATTCAAAGAAATCTAAAGTTGTGGGATATTGCTTTAAAGACTTGAGATATTGCTTTAAAGACTTGAGATATTGCTTTAAAGACTTGAGATATTGCTGCACTGCTACAGATCCCTAGCTAGCTTTTTAACATAAAACCAAATGTAATACTTTGGAAGCGAAGCCATCAAATGGTAACACACTCGCTTTTGTGTCTTTATGTTACAGGTGTCATCTCTACTGGCGTTAACCTAAGGATAGTCTTTCATTTCCCTCCTGCTAGATTGTGCCTCCAAAGAAATTTTACAGCTCAGATGCATGTGTCCATTACCTCAAAGTGTAACATATGAAGGTGATCTGTTCCGTTAGAAAGACATAAATAAGAACACCTATTATATGCAATACACAAAAGCATAAAATATTTAATTGCCAGATAATGAATACAATATTCAACAAGCAAACAGCTTCATTATTTCAAAAATATGTATTTGATCACGTTGTAACTTTCTTTGGGCTTCCGACCTTTGCACTTGCAGAGGAGATAGCAAACATTACTTTCTCATTGTTTGTCTTCCAGAAACAGATATCCTTTTAGAAACCCTAGTCTTTTTACACATTGTAACATAAATTTCTTCCGTGAAAATAACTGTTTTGAATTTAATCAATTATTTTTTGTTTCTTTTACTTTTCGAATAATATTATTATCTATACAATATTTAATTGAAACCATTATTGTAAATTTGGAATGTATAAGGTATCGGTATTCAAGCTTTCCTTTTCTTCTTTCTATAATAAGAATATTACCTGTAGTAAAATGTCTTCAGTATTTGGATTTGTTTTAAAGTTTCGACATACTTTTAAATTATCGTTAAGCGAATTGTATCGTTTCCCTCCATTGTCCTGTTGAATCAATAACAAAGTTTTACTCCATAATTTCATTTGCAAGCAAATACTTGATAACAACGCGATTTGTTTTTATTAACTTAGTTACATTTCAAAGAATGGTGCATTCTGATTTAGAGTAAATGCCTTGTGCAACGTGAATGCGATAAACAAGATTTCCAACAAACAGTCAGACAGACACAAATATACGAAATCTAACATAATTTTGCCTGATCTCGTTAGTTTGTGGGGAAAACAAAAAATCCATGGAATGAAGATCTAGCTTGTATCAAACCGACGTGGTGATTACCACTTACCTATATGTATTGCGATAACAGGGTCCTCAGATCCACCGGAAATCTGAAAATGCGCCTGTCCATCACCTCCAACTTGAATTAATGCACCTGTACATTGTCCGTTGTCATAGTTTCCGAAAATGACATCACAGTATGTTCCCTGTGGTAGCGCAGTGTGCAGTTTGGTATTCATATCACTTCCTTCAGCGTTGATGACGATGAAACCTTTGTTTCCTCGTGCGAAAGCAATCTAGTAGTTGTCTTTGTCCCATCAGTGTGTCAGAAGTGCGCCTTAAACTACGTTCCAGAACGCTACCATGTTGCAGATCTGAGGCCAACGGTGCTCGCAAACCTATCAGCGTAACTTGACACGACTAATTTGTTCAATTGCAAATAATTCTTTCTAAATCTTTACATTGCATCTTTAAATTACAGATGACAGTTATATGCATTATCGGTACCCTCACTGGTCTTTTAAGTAACGTTCAGCAGAAAACGGTGACATGGCTAATTTCGTATACCTCTTAATCTTCACATTTATCTTGAAACTATTCATGCAGACAAGGTATTTAGACATTGTGTACCTACAAGATATATAGACGTTGTGTATAGACAAGGTATATTGACTTTGTGTATAGACAAAACAAATAGACGTTGTGACAGACAAGGTATTTAGACATTGTGTACCTACAAGATATATAGACGTTGTGTATAGACAAGGTATATCGACTTTGTGTATAGACAAAACAAATAGACGTTGTGACAGACAAGGTGCATAGACGTTGTGTACAGATAAGATATATAGACGTTGTGTACAAACAAGGTATATAGATGTTGTTATAGACAAGATGTATAGACGTTGTGTACAGACAAACTATATAGACTTTCTGCACAAACAAGGTATATGGGCAAGGTATATGGAATGCGTATATAGACAGTGAATACTGACAATGTATACGCACAGTGCTTACCGAAAATGTTTATAGACTCTGTGTATCGAAACGGTGTATCGACACGGTATTTGCACAAGTTGTATAGACTAGGTATAGAGGCTACATATATAGACAATATATATCGAAAGGTATATTGACAATGTGCATAAACGAGGTTTATCATCAAGGCATATCGACAGGGTATATGCACAAGGACTATAGAGTAGGTATATGCACAAGGAGTATGGAGTAGGTACATCAACAAGGAGTATAGAGTCGGTATATCAACAAGGTGAATAGAGTAGGTATATGGACAAGGAGTATATAGTAGGTATGTGCACAAGGTGTAAAGAGTAGGTATATGCACAAGGAGTGTAGAGTAGGTATATGCACAAGGAGTATACAGTAGCTATATGAACAAGGAGTGTAGAGTAGGTATATCAACAAGGTGTATAGAGTAGGTATATGCACAAGGAGTATAGAGTAGGTATATCAACAAGGAGTATAGAGTAGGTATATCAACAAGGTGTATAGAGTAGGTATATGCACAAGGAGTATAGAGTAGGTATATCAACAAGGAGTATAGAGTAGGTATATCAACAAGGTGTATAGAGTAGGTATATGCACAAGGAGTATAGAGTAGGTATATCAACAAGGAGTATAGAGTAGGTATATCAACAAGGTGTATAGAGTAGGTATATGCACAAGGAGTATAGAGTAGGTATATCAACAAGGAGTATAGAGTAGGTATATCAACAAGGTGTATAGAGTAGGTATATGCACAAGGAGTATATAGTAGGTATATGCACAAGGAGTATAAATTAGGTATATGCACAAGGAGTATAGAGTAGGTATATGCACAAGGAGTATAGAGTAGGTATATGCACAAGGAGTATAGAGTAGCTATATGAACAAGGAGTATAGAGTAGGTATATGAAGAAGGAGTGTAGAGTAGGTATATCAACAAGGTGTATAGAGTAGGTATATGCACAAGGAGTATAGAGTAGGTATATCAACAAGGTGTATAGAGTAGGTATATGCACAAGGAGTATAGAGTAGGTATATCAACAAGGAGTATAGAGTAGGTATATGCACAAGGAGTATAGAGTATGTATATCAACAAGGAGTATAGAGTAGGTATATGCACAAGGAGTATAGAGTAGGTATATCAACAAAGTGTATAGAGTAGGTATATGCACAAGGAGTATAGAGTAGGTATATGCACAAGGAGTATAGAGTAGGTATATCAACAAGGTGTATAGAGTAGGTATATGCACAAGGAGTATAGAGTAGGTATATGCACAAGGAGTATATAGTAGGTATGTGCACAAGGAGTATATAGTAGGTATATGCACAAGGAGTATACAGTAGCTATATGAACAAGGAGTGTAGAGTAGGTATATGCACAAGGAGTATACAGTAGCTATATGAACAAGGAGTGTAGAGTAGGTATATGCACAAGGAGTATACAGTAGCTATATGAACAAGGAGTGTAGAGTAGGTATATGCACAGTATACAGTAGCTATATGAACAAGGAGTGTAGAGTAGGTATATGCACAAGGTGTATAGAGTAGGTATATGCACAAGGAGTATAGAGTAGGTATATCAACAAGGAGTATACATTAGGTATATGCACAAGGAGTATAGAGTAGGTATATGCACAAGGAGTGTAAAGTATGTATATCAGCAAGGAGTATAGAGTAGGCATATGCACAAGGAGTATACAGTAAGTATATGCACAAGGAGTATAGAGTAGGTATATGCACAAGGAGTATAGAGTAGGTATATGCACAAGGAGTGTAGAGTATGTATATCAACAAGGAGTATAGAGGCGGTATATGCGCAAAGAGTATATAGCAGGCACATGGACAAGCTACTCTATACTCCTTGTGCATACTCCTGTTGATTGTGACATCCTTAATGCACATGTCTGCATTGCTTGGTGGACCCATCCAGTTGTTTGCATCTTCGCCATCTTGAAGGTTCCTAAGGTATGACTTGTTATTTATTAATTTCAATCAGCCACAAACTGTAAAATCATAATGACTGTTTGCATTATATGGATAATTTGTTTTCTACATTTGTGTAACTGTGAGCCAATAAATGAAGCTTACGTTTCATTTGACTTCAGGGAATATATAACTGTAAATTAAATCGTAAGGGCACCCGTACATAGCAAGCACACCCACATGTACACAGTCATTCCGGATTCCTAGGACAGAAATCTAGGCATATAGAAATGTCCAGGATGACTGTACAGACGAGAATTAATTGCAAGATGGACATCTGGTGTGTCTGCTACGCACGGATGCATATACCACCGCCATTGACCATCATGTATTAGTGATGTGTGCATGGTCGTGGTGGTACAGGAGTGGGTGAGTACAGACGAGAATTGATTATTAGGTGGAAATGTGGTGTGTCTGCTACGCACGGATGCCTATACAACCGCCATTGACCATCATTTATTAGTGATCTGTGCATGGTTGAGATGGTACTAGAGTGGGTGCTTACAGGCAAGGCGATGAGTGCCGCTTGCCCGCGGAACCTGGTTCGAATCTCCGTAGAGTACGAATTAAAATCCTCTGACCTGTATGATAATGCTATTTCTTTATATTTATACAAATTCTGTTAGTAATATCAAGCTACTCCATTAAATCCAGGGATAGCACTTTCCGTTCTGTTTAGTGTATATTTGTAATTCTCTCTCTCTCTCTCTCTCTCTCTCTCTCTCTCTCTGTATATATATATATATATATATATATATATATATATATATATATATATATATATAATTTCAACCCGTTACCTTCTGACTATTAAGGGACAAGTTAATATTACCTTATGGACAATCAATAATAAATTTCGTCTTGATTACCTATCCAAATTGTAACTACTCATGATATGTGTCCATCCGTATGGATGGGCCAGCATAAACTCCGTCGCCATCTTGTAATCCTTGGGTTCAAAATGGGCCAAAACTCCACCTGCAACAGTGTTAGGTCTGATTGCTATCTAAAGATTAATATAAACAATAGGCTACGTGAATACAGTCGTGAATCAAGATTTAATATTTGCGGACGTCTTGTTTAAAAGTCAATTATGATCCTTCAAGACCTGGAGCAGGTATTACCTGACCGTGATCTGTATGTAGAAGTGTTGTGTCACTAGCACAAACCAGCGACTAACGTAGACTATAGAAGAATCAAGTTGTGATATGTTACGAAATGAGCAGTGATCATGTGGAATCTTGAGAAATGGAAACGAAAAGTGCTCCACCAAGTCAATACAGTCATCGAAATAATAATCCTTCAACTAATCAATACAGTCATCAAAATAGTAATCCTTCATCTAATCAAAATGGTCATCAAAATAATAATGCTTACTTTAGTAAATAAAGTCATCGAAATAATAATGCTTCGTTTAGTCAATAAAGTCATCGGAAATCGTCAGAACAAAAGTAAATTAAAACACTTATTGCAAAGAATTATCAAGATAACATGAATTCGTCCGCAGTTGGCGATCATAGCATGTATTCTAACTTTGATGGCTTTTATAAAAATGTTCCCTCCAAACTCGTAGATATGTATATTATCAATGCTAATACGAAGGATCGTAAACACCTATTTATAGATCCTATGCAAACTACAGGCACGTACCCAAAGTAAAAAAGCTAGATATACATAATATCTATAGGGTTTTAGCAGGCATTTCTACACAGCTCAATCTATTCAACTAAATGGTCGCATCCATTTTAGCAGGCATTGTTTTTTTTACACAGTTCAATCAATTCAACTAAATGGTCGCATCCATTTTAGTGCTTTCCTCTGCTCTTATGTCATTTGACTTTGACCACAAGTAACAGATGATTCAGCCATGAAGTTGAAAAAAGAACCTCGTACTTATAAAGGTACATTTGCTTTTAATGCCTGTCATATGCTATATTTGTCGACAGCGTTGAGTGTTTGCGTATGAAGGACTTGCGATTGCAGTGTTTGAACTTTCAGTCTTAGAATTTGTCTGCCGTTGCAAAATCTGATCTTAGCTACTGTGGATGGTGGGGGCGAGCTTGTTAGTATTGTGATGATATAAGTAGTTAATAATGGCATTGCGAACCAAATTTAGGTCCCAAAATTCTATTGATATATAAAATATTTTATATAATTGCTTTGTATATTTAATTTGCTTTGTTTGTTAGTTAGTTTTCTTTTCTTTTTTAATTTCATTGTATGTTATCGATAATGTAACATTGTATGTTGCACTTGACCTTGTCCAAATTCAAATTTATTTTCTACCGGACCTGAATTAATGATTTTGGTTTTGTAATAAACACATTTATCTCGATCTGAGTCTAGACCATTGGAAATTCCCCCATGAATTGCCAGGTCTACCTGTTGTTTACCACATTTTATATTAGAACTTTAGTAATAATGTTCTATTTATAACTAAGGTTTTATTTTGTAAACATTATGAACCTTCCATAAGGAAACTTTCCATTAGTTATTAGTTTTTGTTTTAAGAAAATGCTAATTGTGAACGGAGGTCTGACAGAGGACCATATGATTTTGTTTTTCTAGAAATTAATTATTCGTTCTGTAAGATCTTAGTAGAATCAATTGTATTATTGTTGTGTCCAGAAGTTCATTTCGGCTGGAATTTAATTAATTCAAATTATGTATTCACTAGAAATACAGAGTGCTTATTAAAAATAATATTCTTTGAAACTGAGACTTGAATTTATAGCAAAATTTCAAAAAAGGATTTAATTCGTAGATTGTAATCCAACAAAAGACTATTGGTATTTCACCATTATACGGACCGCACAGGCACATCACCATTTCAGCATTGCATTTAATTAGGAGTTCTATTGAAGTTTATTCAGAACTTTAATCATTAGGATTTGTGTCCTTAATTCAAAGAATATTTGGAACGTAATTTTTTTTTGAATACCGTAAGTTCCTTTTCTTACATTTTCACTTTGTATTCTAGGGAAAAATATTATTTGTTGAATATTACAAAGCTTGTTGCTCCTCACTCTTTTCTATTACTTATTTTAAAACCATAGAGTCGTAATATAAGCCTCATGTTAACAACCACTCACGAGGCAATTGATAAGAGATGGAATTATTATAAGCATGTAAAGTCTACATACCACCACCCCAATGTCCCCTTTGGTTGTCCTGGTTATCGATGAAAACGATGACATCATTAGAATGTAGCATTCCCCAACCCTCTTCCCAGGTCTTGAGCCCGTTGGCCTGGTTCTTTTTCCTGAACACCTGAGCTAGCTTTATTCCGTAAATAAAATTAGTAACCCTTCCTGACTGGAAATATTCCGACATTTTGATTGGCTCGCCGCCCATGTCAATCACTTCCTGGTAAATCAAAGGTTTGGTTCCACCAGGGAAATAATTGGTGTTCAGATTATGTAAGCGACCAAACAGAACGGTCAGGTCTCCTGACCACATGTATTTAGCGGCATCGATTCGAAAACCGGCCACACCGATGTCTATTAGGTGGTTCATATAATCGGC